>JAUEJG010088627.1:0-17819 GCA_032274985.1 Desmognathus aureatus | reverse complement strand
CCCGTGAGAACATTTTTGAAAAAACCCTGCCAAAATGACACATTTTTCAGCGTGATTTTTCCAAAATAACCAGAAAAATACATACGTTTCATAGTGATCTAAAAGGCTACTGAAGACATATTGGTTATTTGCAGGTACAGTAGGAAATAAATATAACTGACGCACCGTACTTCAGTCATTGCACAATTTTCAAATACAAGCAGAAGCATCAGTAAAATGCTGAACAAAAGTTTTGCATTTTTTGGGTGGGCGGCAGGTTTGTCTTCGCCCAGGGCGCCATGTGCCATGTGACCAAAGGCTGGCCCATGTCACTGCTATGTGTTTCTGCAGCAGTATTACAGTAGGGCAGATATTTAGGTCACGAGAAAACAGCAATGGGCCGATGCACGCACACAAAGCAATTACGTGCTGTCTTAATTTTACATCTGGTGCAACTCCCATTGTTGTTAATGGGAGTTACACCAAACGTACAAGTAAGACAGCAGAATGCTTCTTCTGCCAGCCTGGTTTCCCCTCACGCTTTCTCACCTCTTTCACCAGGAGGAGCTCATGCTCTCAGCATTAGAAAAAATGGAACACTTCTGTGTTTGGATATTTTGTGAACAGCTATTGATCAACTAAAGCTGGTTGGCCAGGACCAACACATTGTTCCTCTAAAACAGGTGTATAGCTCAGAGTCTACTCCCAAACGCATCCACCTTTGGGAGTAGACATGCTGAGTTCACCTTTGGAAGTAGGCTTAGTTTTGGCCTTAGGGTATATGCTTAATATTCAAGCTCCAGTATAAGCATTTGGGAAGAGAAAATAATTCAAATAGTCTGTTAGAGGGTTTTGCTGTTTACTATATAGTAGCTCAACAACTGAATGTTGAGGTAGCGATCCATATGTTTACGAGCTGAAAAGTATACAGTGCACTGGTGCAATGTGTTTATTAAGCCTACCTACATGCCAATAATATTGCCATATAAAGGACTTGATTTAACAACTTTTCCAAAAATTAAATTCAGTGTGCTGGAGGCAATGTTAATTCTCTCCAAACACCAGAATGAAGATGATGTTTAAATATGGGGTGACAGACTATATGAAAACTGGTTTATAGAGTGAATTGAACTTAAAAGAAGATGTTTGAGATAAAAGAAAAGCAACATCACTCATTGGATATTTTTCAAAAGCAAAAAATATGTCATTTTTTATTTCAGCCAGGTTGCTGCCCATTCTGGGGTCAGATAAGGAGGCGATGGCAGCGCTTCAGGTAAATTTGGCAGAGGGCATTGTCCCTATAGTAATTCCTACCAGGAACCTAATACTTGGTTGATTGTTTTCTGCTGTAAATGTTCTCTAAGCTATACACAACCATCCCTGTTCATTAACTTAACTAACACGTGTTGACGATACCATTAGGTAAAGTAGTGTGCTTTCTGAGAGTGGGAGATCATATGAAGCCAAGAGATATTGCTGGGAATCACAACTTTCTGACCTGGCCATTTGCAATGAACCTGGAAAAAATATTTTCTCCTTATCTGTAAACATGCTTATATAGGTGCTTAAAATCTGTGCTTTTAGAGGATTATCCTTTCCCCATTAAGCACAGAATCTGGTGCTTTTGATATTTGAGTTTTTTTGGCGCATGTTACGAATACAACATGCAATTTATAACTTTCACAGCTGTAATATCACAGAATACATATGCCGACACATAATCTCACAAATATTGCAGGCAACATAGTTTTCCCAGTTTAAGTACAGAAACACCCTGGCAGAATTGCATTGCAAGATACATACAATTGCGAGTCTTGCTTTGCAGAGAAAAATGCATAGGATACGCAAAAAACATGCGTATCCGCATTTTTCTTTGCAAAGCAAGATTATGGGCTGTGCGCGTGAAAACGCACAGTTTCCACAAGAATCTTCGTGAGTTTTTTTTGCGTAGGGCACGCATGATTATGGGCTATGCCCACGCATCAAAAATGCGTGAAATCAGGCGTGCCCTATGCATGAAAAGTAAAGTTGGTCACTACCATTCGTAGGGACCAACTTTATTTTCCATTTTGTGAATGTGGCCCATGCGCCCCATTCACAAAATGGAAAACGTTTCATTCATAACACACAAGCATTATGAGTTGAACTTTCCTGATATTTTGCAGTAAAGTTTGATATTATTTCTGTGTGTGCGACATACTTTTTTCCTCTATATGTACATTACTGAGGGTTAATACCCATTCATGAAACTGCAGTGTCCAGTTAGACTGGGAAAAGGTCCCTCTGGAAGTTTTCATGGTAGTTTCAGTTGTAAGTCGGTTCAAACAATATTATCTATTAAAGGGACAGTGCCCTCTGTAGAGGTGCAGAGGAAATAAAGATCACAATCTCTCAAATACCACAGGGATTGTGTGTAAAAAAAAATTCTTGACAGGACACATATGCCTCTAAAATGTGCTAATTGTTATTAATCAGGCTGTACAGCTTACAGTTTTTGCGGCTAAATGCAGTAACATAGCACAAGCCTGGTGTTGATTATTTAAAGGCTTGTGTTTGGCATATTTAGCATTAAGGCCCCGATTACGAGTTGGGTGGTAAATGAAAACTGTCTGTAAAAATATCTGTAAAACTGTTTTACAGACAGGAAACCGTCTATAAAACAGGTTTACAGACAGTTTTACTGAGAGTTTTCATTTACCACCCAACTCGTAATCAGGGCCTAAGAGACGTCATTTCTCGTGATAAGACCATGACTTAACATTTCAGCATTTTGGAAAAATCCAAAAGATACGTTCAATTTCCCTTAAATCTTAGAAATTTCCAATGAAGTAAATTAATTCTGTGTGATATAGGAGGATAACTCGTAAAGTACAATAAAGTAGTCTTGTCAGTTTTTTAGTGTAGATTGGTATATATATGTCCTTTTCACTGTGTTATTTAAGTCTAACACTATCACCGGTTTTTTGTCACTGTGTCTTGCAAAACATCAAATAGGATCACACTTGATTAAGACACTAAGGGGATTCTTTCAGACTCTCTTCAGTTGCACCCCATAACAGAAAGAGATTGTTTAGAGAACTATATCTATTTTAATGTAGGTTCTATTCTGGATAGATATAAATGGATTCAAAATGGGCCCAACATATGTTACCATCTTTAGGACACACGTTGCCACCGTTCTTGTCTCTTTCAAAATTATCACCCCATGCCCCTAGTCATTCCTAATGGCCACCGAGCATGCCATGGTCCTCAACTTCCAAGCATGTTCACAGTCATCCACTAATCCAGCCACCACCGAGTCTTGAGTACACAAGGCAGTACACACATTATCCCCCTTCTCCAGCTACCCCCAAACATCTGCCTAACAGCCCCATGGTACTTTTGTATGGTCTTTCAATGGTGGTTTGTGAATGGGGCGGCCATACTGGCTGGTGGCCTATGATATCTCCCTTTAAGTAGTCATACCCTACTCTTGCTTTACATCCTCCCCTGGTGTCCTGGCCATACCTTCCACACCCTATCACTTGTAGTCTGCCTGTGTCATCGTTGGTCTCTGCTCCTGCTCTTGCTTAGTCCTCTACTCATTGGCCCTGTTATTTACTATTTTAGACAAAGCCGGAATAACAACACGGGCGGGAGGCAGGAGGCAAGCCAGCAGAAGGTAAGTGTCCTTACTGTATGAAACGTTAATGCGCTTGAGCTGGGAAGGGTGGCATGAGTTCAAAAGTGTTTCTGTCTCGCCTGTCATAACCCACAAACCCCACCAGAAGCCTTTCTCCTGTTATAACTTAAGTGAGCAAGATATGGACGAGGGCACCTGCCTAAAGCTCTTCCCACACATACTAATGGTTCTGTCCGTAAAAGTAAGAGGCTGAGGATTGAGTGATAGGCGAGAGGCATACCATAGGCAGGGCTTTGTCCCATCCAACGGGCTGATGTGAGTAATATTAATAAGTGTGGTGTTACCCATTGAAGCGAGACAAAAGTGTGTGTACTACCGTCAGGCCAGACGGATCTGTGTAAAGATTAGAAAGAGGTGATGTTGTACTGGTTGAACTGTGGAACTTCTTTCATTGTGATAAACCAAGGTAGGCTAACGTAGGTAGTGACACAAACAGTGTTGAATTTATTGGACTATAAATACGTTCAGTTGCTATAAAATGCCGGACACACGCTCTAAGAGTAAAGAAGCGGGAAGAGGACCTGAGTTAAATTTAGAAGATAACTTAGAACACTTGACCACTCCCTCCCACACTAACTTATGATTTAAGGGCAAGGGTGTGGGAAGGGGAGCAGAGCCCAACCGCGAAAATAACCCAGCGAAATTATCCACAACTCCTAATATCACTTCATTTTTTCGGCCTGTAGTTAAATCTAGAATACTAAAGGTTAGTGCTGTCGAAACGATTGTGGACTCTGTTGATCAACCTTTGGCTCCTGCTATTTTTTCAACACTATCACTGGCTAGACTTACCCCTATTAACTCGCGTTCCACACCGCTTTCGGTGGTGGATCTCTCCATTATTGATGATTCTATGGAACAGTTAATGAAGAGTCTTGCTGTTCAGCACAAATTACCATCTTTAAATGATCCATTGTTAGCACTGAGCATATACAGTGAGATAATAGATGAATATATGCCAAATGAGGAGATTGTAGGGGTCGGGGAGGGGGAATCTACAAAATATTATTACAGGTCAGCCAGCAGATACTAATGCTCAATTAGGGGCAACTCATAGGCTCTCTCACAGCTGGAAGCTAATAATCCTGCCCCTTACACCACAAACACTTCCTAGGGCAATACAGTTGGAACCAGCTCTCCCAACAAGGCCCGACCTGTTCTGGGTGAGCCCAGCCCACAGAATAGTTCAAAAACTGTCTACCAACTAAATCCCGAAGCGATGTCTTTTGTGGAAGTTCCGCAAATTAGGATATTGGCCAAGATGTCCGACACGCTTTCAAAAATGAATATGATTATGTGTGACCAGGCAAAGAAAATTGTTAACAAACCTTCTTAGAGTCTCCCAAGCTGCAACTGGTTCACAATATTCAGCAATCCGTAAACATATAGTGGGCCAAGAAGAGATCAATGGGTGTACAACGGAAAAAATTTATGTTTTAATAAAGAAACAGAGTCTAGCGAAGGTGAATGCAAGCCAAATACACAAGGAGTGTCAGCGTATACTCTCAAAGGTAGATCTGATTGATAAAGACTTGAAGACCAAACTTAAGGGTCTAGACACAGAGAGAGAGGTGGGGGACTCAACCTTATTGGGCATGCCAACAGTAAGGAATATGCCAAACCGACCCACTAATGACACAACTGGAGCAGAAACATCATCCCGGGGTCAAATGAACATCCTGCTCCTAGAGGGACAACTAACTGTCCTCCCCCTGTCCCTTTAAGGGAGAGTAAATCTATTACAGCTCCCCAGGATCCACCTCTTTGGATAAAGTTAGGGATTCCCTCTTATTTCGATTTATATTTAATAATGATGATGAGGGGAAGAGTAGATCATTTACTGTAGGGCTTTTCCTAAAAATCTGTAGTATGGTGCCAGAATTAAGTTACTTTGAGAAAACAGATATTAGACATTTCTCGTATGCACAGGGCATGAAAGAGGACTGGACCATACTGGACTTTAGAAAGCCGTTCCTACGTGACAAAATAATGGAACACATTGAAGCTTTCTATAAAAGAGGGATAGATATCTACTTAGACTCTGAGCTGGAGTACTGGCCAAACGAAAGCAAGCCACCAATTCGGAAGAGAGGAGTTAGTGCAAATAAAGGCCCCCTTACTTGATATAACACGCTTTGAGAATCTGATGTTAGACCCCTCTGACGAATCAATCCTACAGGGAACATAAGACCATCTTAGTCAAAAATTTTACATAAAAATATGTACCTTGAATATTGCTGGACTCAAGAAATTATTAGGTACCATAATATTGGACGACCTTTTGAAGCCCACCGACATTCTATTTCTCCAGGAAACCTGGTACAACGAAAATATTGGATTAGAGGGATTTCATTCTTTTTATCAGCATGCAGTCAGTGACTTCAGGGCACCTAAGTGGTGGGGTTGTCATTGCCGTAAGAGTGGGCTTGAACTGGACCCCCTTACAAATATGTTCAGACATACCAGGGGTCCTAGTTGTTAGAGTTAGAATGGATGCACATAGTCTCCCTGGCTCAAAATATATCCTTCTTTGTAATTTCTACCTAAGGCCAACCTATTTGATGTATGAGGGTGGCCGTAGGTTTCTTTGTCAAATAAAGGCTCTTTTCCTTACTTTAAGGGACTTGTACCCTGAAGATCTGTTTATATGGGGGAAGATTTCAATTTGAATCTACTTACGTTAGATAATCCCTCATTTGAGGATAGCTGCATTATCACCATCCCAGCTCCTATCCTACCATTGAACTCCAATCTCCATACTACCTCACACCAAGCAAGACACATAGCCGATCTTGTAGAAATATGTCAAATATCTATATTCAACGGCCGTTACTATACGGATATGCCGGCGGGTCCAACCTTTAAAAGAGCTCAATTGTCCTCAATTATCGATTACATTATGATCCTCGTGGATTACTATTCTTCACTTGAAATAGCTATATCAGCTACTTGGACCGGGGTAAGCGATCATGCTTACCTAATAGCTACATTAACTCCGATAATTGCGGTAGACATTCAGACATACGATCAGACTATGCCGGTTACAGTCCATCGTAACAATAGGATCAACTGGGGAGCCTGTTCACGAGAGTCCATAGGGGAAAAATTACAGGAACTCCTGTGCGAGGGTGGTGGGACAGACATTATACGCACATATGAAAATGGAATTGTGAAAATCTCCAATTACATCAGGGATTCCTCTACAGTCATACAGCAAAAAAGCAGAGCAGTTAATTGGTTTGACGTTGACTGTAGGATGACTAGGAGAGTTTTGCGTAGAAATATAAGGAAGGGATTTTATGTCACAGAAAGCGCCTTGGCTCAAGCAAAAAGAGACTATAGACGGTTTATTGCCGCCAAAAAGACAAGCTTCTGTTATGATCAGTGGGAACGACTCTCTTCTCTATCCTCCCCATGGACTCGGCCAAGTTTTGGCAATTAGCACGGAGCCTGATGGGAGAGAAAAGAGTTCAGAATCCTGATGCAACTACAGCCAAGGGAACATGGGAAAGTTATATTAAAACATTGTATGATTCCCACGAAAACAACATCCTTGTACATACTACCCCAGTTTTAAAATTGATTACTCCCGCCGAGATTATAGCCATAATAAAGGCTATATCATCTTCTACGGCGGCAGGCCCGGATGGGATGCCACCTAAAATCCTTAAACTGCATCCAGAAATGAGGGCTAATTTTCTTGTACCGGTATTTAATTTCATATTGCAGACTAATATACTCCCTAGTAGCTGGCGAGGATCAATATTATTTCCAATATACAAAAAAGGACCTAGTTATGACCCAAGTTCTTATCGCTTAATTGCACTCTTGGATTGCCCGGGAAAGATCTTTGCCAGAAGTCTCCTACATAGATTGAATGAATGGGTTACATCTAAGGAGATTTTGCATTGCACACAGACAGGGTTTCGTAAGGGCTTTAGCACCTTTGAACACATCTTTACCTTAAACGCAATCAAGGAAAAATACTGTATCCATAAAAAGCAGAATATCTACGTTGCCTTTGTGGATTTCAGTAAAGCTTTCGATAAAGTTTCTAGATCGTGTTTATGGGTTAAGCTTAAAGGCCTGGGGATCGATCCGGCCCTTTTATCCTTACTGTTTCAATTTCACCCCCAGACCTGGTGTCAGGTCAGATTTGGTCCCACAGGCGAACTTACAGATGCAGTGGGTACCAAATCTGGCCTAAAGCAAGGTTGCGTACTCGCTCCGGCTTTATTTAATATGTACCTGCATGACCTACCCACTGCACTTGCCCAATGCAGGAGTTTTCCACCAGTAATGGGCGGTCGTGAAGTTGGTCAACTTACGTTTGCCAACGATACTGCAATTTTAGACCAGATACCAGTTGGTCTCCAACGTAAGTTGAAATTGCTGGAGAATTATTGTAATGTGAATCAAATGGCGATATATGCCACAAAAACCAAGATTCTGGTGATGGGCAAGAAAAAGTCAAGCTCCTGTTGGTATATTAATAATACGAAATTACATGTATTTGGGGATTTATTTTGAATCAGGACCTAGCTGGATCGCACATAAAAGGATGTTAAGGAGTAAGGCCTATGCACTTGCACGAACATTAGGAAAACTAAAAACTGCCCTGGGTAATGCATCAATTACCCCCGTACGGAAAATTTACCTACAAAAAGTGGTTGCCTCACTGTTATACGAGGCCGAAGTCTGGGGGCTAACACAGCACACATTTCTCAAAACCATTGAAGGAATCTTTTGGAAATCAAACTTATTGCTACCCAGAGCAGTTCCAATGGAGCCCATACGTTTGGACCTGGGATTGTCTTCTTTGAGCTCCATTGTGGCTTCACGCTTTATAATATACAGTAGAAAACTGATTTTTGGTTTGTCAGGCTCTTTGGCAAGTGATTGTTCTTACGAAATGCAATATTACCACACACATCTTTTCTACACCTTAGTGGGTCTACTAGAAGAGTATAGATTATGGTCTCATATTGGCTGCGCTGCAGCAACTGCTGGGTTTCAGAACAGTCTAAAGAAAATAATTGCCATTAATGAGGTAGAGAAAGATCTAATGTATTGTCAAACAAAGACCACGTTAGCCCTGTACTTGAAATTGAAGGTGAAAATGGGCCTTGAAGAATTATTCCTTAAATGTCAATCTAATATTGTTCTACGCACAATTTTGCAAATACGCTACAGGATTGTTCCAGTAAATGTCTACCTTATGGCCTGGCTGGGTAGACAAACTAGTCGAGAAAATGTGCTCGAAATGTGTAGTCGAAATTGATGACATATTGCACTTCTTTTGTATCTGCCCTCATCTCAATCAATTAAGGTTAAGATGGTCCATCCATGATCAAGAAGGCTTTATAGCCATGTTGAAGCACCCCTGCTTCCCACAAATGATTCGAGTCCACTGTTTTATGAAAGCAGCTCTCGCATTGCGCAAGTAGAGGAGGATGGAGTTACAAACGCAATGATTTAACTATAATGTTTATTTATGTGGTCCTAGGACCTCGTAGTATTGTGCTTACAAAACTTCGACGGTAAAGCTTATCCTTTGGAACTAACTGTAGATATTTTACTATAAGCCAGTGTTACAGGAGTACTAATGCACTCCAAAACATGTCTTTTTATTGCAAGTGTTTTTAATGGATAAATTGTTTACACATTTTAGGAATGTTTGGCGTACTGTATCTTTATGCTGTAAAAATGCAAATAAAGCTTATTTTAACAACAATAAAAAAAAAAGCCAAGCAAGAAAGTGAAAGGAAGCAGAGGAGGAGTCACAACATCATTTATCACAGCATGCTTAGAAAGCCGACAGCTAGGTGCACCCAGAAGGAGTTCAGTCACGGCGTCAAGAAATGACTACCAATATTTGTTAAACAGCAATATAAGACTAAGGTCAACAATATCACTCACTATCTACACTTTAATTTGCAACTTAGGCAATTAAGCCAGTCTAAACAGTTAGCAACTTTTGTTCTAGCTGCTGCCTTGCAGTGAAATTACACTGACAGGAGGGAATCTTTCTGTGAAGTTAGCATTTCATCCTGACAGTCTCTTTAGGGCGTTCTTTGTAGCCCACCTCCCACTCCCATGTACCCACATGCGTTACAACGCATGTGTTTACATGACGCAGCCCTGCTTCCCTCCTGCTTTGATCTGCCTTTGTTTTAATGTTGATAGGAGTGAGGTTTGCAGCTGCATTGCGTCTTTCCAGCTAGTTCTGCATTGAATATCGCCAGCAAGGTGGCATTTGCTTGTCCGTCAAATCCTGCTGGACATACCACTTCCCTCCCTCTGTTCCTCGCTGCACGCCATTTTAAAGGAAGTTGGCAACAGGAACTCAGGCATCGAACTGCCCCTGCAGTTAATATCTTTTATTTCCCCGCATTTGTTATAATGTGATAGAATTAGCTACTCCTGGAGAGTTAGATAATTGGCTGCTTAATCATTTAATTGACCACTCATGTATTTATTGCATGATAAATGCCTCTCCATGAGGCAAATGCTTTAATTGCACTCTATGGCTATCTCTGTACACGCCTCATACGTATGTCTTGAATTGCCATTGCATTGTTCTGGTCTCCATGAGGCCTATGATTATTACACACAAGGGCCTTTATTGGTTCCCTATGCCCACTCGTCATAAGTCTTGAATCACTTACTGCATCCATCAGGCCTCCATACTGCCCACTCCTCACATACCTCTGTCTATTGCAGTCAAAAGACCCCACCGGCATTTTGTTGAGACTGCTCACAGTCCCCTTTTGTGTCATGTTCTCGTGTCTCCCCCTATCTCCCCTCCCAATCCTGCTCCGACAGGGACTTTTTGTGGGGCCTGCCACTTACACAAGTACAAGATAGACACTAGATAAGGTCCACCCTTGCGAGCACCAACCATGGATAAACGATTTTGGAGCCGACTTCTACTCGGACCCACAGGAGTGGCTGGGTGGTTTGGGAAGGGGTGCAATCCCTGGAGAAGTGGTCGTATCTCATCGGCTGCCGGATGAGTGGGGCACAGTCCCCCGGACAGGCGGTAATATGGCAGGCGTCTTGTTTTCTACACCTGGTTCTCGTCAGGTTCTCTTGTTTTCTACACCTGGAAAGCTATCTCTTTCTTCCCTAGACTGTGAGGGGAGGGAGGAATAAAAGGGGGAATTGTCACCTTTATTCTCTTTATATATAGATCCTTATACTTTTATAATCATTATACAGTCTGATATAGTCTTAGATAGTCCTGTATCAGTCTGGTATATTTACATAGTTATTTAGCAGTTGGCCTCATTTTCATTCCCATGCCCTGAGATCTTCCCAACAAATTAATTCACCAGAATAGCGGCCTGGGACTGGCTTACCACCTAGATGGCGTACCGCTTAGACTTGGCTAACTGCAAGGGGCTAGTGTAAAGATCACATGATGAAGGAGACAAAGTAACTTGAACAAGCTCTAATACATCCTTTCAAGTTCAGCCCCAGGCATGGAATCCCAAGCCAGGCCCAACTGCCTCACCCGGAAGGCACTGGCAGCTATGGAATGCCCAGATGTAAACACTCCAGGCAGAGAGAGAGCAGGGTGAAGAGAAGACAGACTACTACATATCGTCCCTCTTCTCAATTTAATAAACAAAAGAAGAAAACAAACACTTAACATAAAAGCATATTGTACTATACATCATACATTATACACTACACTCAAGCAAACACTAATGCAAAATATACCAGCATACATCATACCCCATGCATACTTTCCATACATCCATCAATTACGCAAAATAAACCAACCATAAACCATACTTACTTCGTAACCCATACATCATACATATACTATACGTATCACATACATCCCCACGTAGAGCAAAATAGGGGTTTCCCACACCCAGATACTGAGAGGTAATACACCTCTTATACATTTAAATTTCTCCAGTCCAGCACTGCCAGGCCTTTCACATTACTCCTCAGGCTTCAACATCCAGGAGCTCTCCTCCTTCTAGCATGGATTGGCCTGCGACCCACCCCAATTACCTCGGGAGGGTGGGTCCCAGGTCCCTTGTCGCCACTTGAACAGGCTTTAATACATCCTCTCATGTACAGCCCCAGGCATGGAATGCCAAGCCAGGCTCAACTGCCCCACCAGGAAGGAAGGCACTGGGGAGCTATGGGATGCCCAGGTGTAAATAGAGCGAGAGATCAGGGGGAAGAGAAGACAGACTACTACAGCTAGCTAGCCTATTCCAGTCATTAGACAGATGGTCCCGGGATGATTTCTGGCTAAATTGTTTGTTTTCCTTAACATGTAACTTCCTTTCCAGCTGGGTTGATGGAGAGTGCCAATAAGCGATGGTTAGTCATACATGGACGCTATTCAAATACCACATAACATAACATAACTAAGATTCTATAGTTCTTTTCTGCTGCAGTCCATTTTCTCAAATGGTACGCCACAAGTAAAAGCACTCCTTGATCATTGTTTTGAGACAACACCACCCCAGTGGTTTCATCTGCTTCCAAAATGTATTTTCGGGAGGTGTCAATTTGAGACACGACTGGAGCTTGTCAAAAGAGCCTCTTTAGACAGTCAAACTCTGCGTTCCTGCTCTGATCTCCAAACAAACTTCTGAAACTTTCCATCAAGCGAGAGAATTCAGGAATGAACTTGCAGTAGAAATTTGTGAAGCCCATGAATCTTTGGACATCTTTCATGTTCCTAGGACTTGGCCAGTTCAAAACTGCTAAAAAGTTTTGTGAATAGTCTAAGCCTCCACAACAAGTCGTAATACCTTTTTATTATGCCCCACATAGTCTTCAAGGGTCTGAGCGTAAACCAGTAAATCATCTTAATATAGTGCCAAAAAGACTCTCTTGAGGTCTCTTAGGTTATCTTTAATAGAAATTTGGAAGAATGCCAGCGCGTTGCAAAGCCTGAAAGGCATTACTAAATAATCGTAATGCCCGAACTTGGTTTTGAATGCTGTTTTTCATTCATTTCCTTCACTGTTTCTTATTATGGTATAGGTTCCCCTCATGTCTAGTTTAGAGAAACATTTTGAATCTTTCACTAGCAAATCTGGTATCAAAGTCAATGGATAGTGGTTTTTGATTGCAATGTAGGTTAGTTTGCTATAATCTATACAAGGGTAAAGATCTCTTGACTTTTTGGGCACAAAGAAAATTGGCGCCTCTGCCACAGACTTGTAAAGGCCAATGAAACCCTTTCGTAAAGACTCCTCAAGGTACTTTTTCAATTCAAGCTCCTCCTTGGGAGACACAAGTAACCTTTACCAGGGCGAATGGGCTTTCCAGATTCCAGAACTATCAGGAAATTGTATGGACGATGCGGGAGAAGTGTCTCTGCTCCCTTCGGACTGAAGACATCTGTGAAATGTTTAAAATCATCCAAAATGCCTAACAAAACCACTATCACTTATTGTGGTGAATTTAAACAACTTAGGGTTACATCAGGGTTTCTTATAAGCTCTCAGAACATTCATGTCTGGTAAAAATCAATTTCGTTCTCATCCAGTCAATCAGTGGGTTATGCTTCTCTAGCCAGACCACTCCCACTACAATAGGATGTTGTGATGAGGCAATTAAATGAAAAATAATATCCTCTACTTCCTCTTTTATTCTCATCTCTAAGGCCCTGAGTACGAGTTGGGTGGTAAATAAAAACTATCTGTAAAACTGTTTCACAGAAACAGTTTTCTGTCTGTAAAACAGTTTAATAGACACTTTTACAGATGGTTTTTATTTACCACCCAACTCGTAATCGGGGCCGAAGACTTTGGTTCGCTGTGTAACTGAACCTGAAATCAACTCTGAGCCATCAATGGATCTTTATATTTTATGCTTCTTCTTATTCCTTACAGGAGCTCAACATACTTTGGTGAAGTTCTCATCCATGTCATGACCTGGGGCTGCACAATCTATAAAGGAAAATTTTGGTCTCAATGAAGAACAAGAAACATAACGGGAATAAAAATGATCATTCCTGTATCCTTCTGCAATGAATCGTCCACATTTTCTAAGGATGATTTATTGATAGGATCATCCAGAGGTATCCTCCCTTCTTAACTCTGGGCTTCATCATTTTCTGATGCCTGTGGATCCTCAGGAGTTATAACTTATATTTAGCAAGATTGTTTGCCAGATAACCAGAGTTGCTGCTATACATGCAAAGGTCCTCCTTTCATCTTCTTATTTACTACTCTTCAGTCAAGGGAGCTGGTGGTCCAGAAGCATGACTAGGGTATTATACCTTCTTCAATTCTTTAACACTGACCCTGCTTAGCTTCTCTTGAGAGGAAGATGATTGAAGTACGTCTGTGGACTGGTTCGGAAGACTTCTGCAGGGTTGAGTTTGGTTGCTTTCTGATCGTCATTCTGAAATCCTTTGACCAATTTAAATTGCTAGATCTGTTAACTCAGTCAGGGTTTCTGGTGTAGGGAACACATATTGCAGAGAGTCTTTTATCTGCTACTGCAATCTCTTATAAAAATTGAATACTGGGTAGAGTCAGCCCACTTTAACTCAGATACCAGTTATTGAAAGTGATTTATATATGATATAAGAATTATTCCACCATGTTTCAAGGTAGAAAATTATGAGCTTTTTGCTTAGAGAGACATCCTCCAATCAAAGACTTTGAAGAATTCTTTATGGTAGAGTTCATAATCCTTTAACCATGCGTGTTTTTCTTCTATCGAAGGAGCTGCCCAGGTGAAAGCCTCACTTTATAGGTTTAATATTACAAATAAACTTTAGACTTAAGAATTCTAAATTGGTTTGGCTTTGTTTGGCTTCCCCATAAAATGTAGCGCACATTGAGTTAAGAAATATCTGCATTGCCTGGCATCCCCTGTAAGCTTTTCTTGTATTGAAAGTTTTATTTCTTTAGATTCTTGTGAGTCTCTGTCTCCCGCTGGATTCATCCATCTTGGAATCAATCTGGGTGTCTCATCTTCCCTCTATGATTCTGAGGATTGCTCACGATTGGCTGTAGGTATATTAACACTGTAGGGGAAGCAACCACTGGCGGACACAATGTGTGTTGGATGCTGCTGCCAGATGGGTATGCTTGCGGTGTTCCATCTGCTTGTGTGCTTGTTCTCGAGGTGTGTGGACTCCCTATGGCTGTCTGGAGGACCATAGTGATTCTGGGCCATGTTGGGTTGTTGCCCCTAGATGTTGTCTTCAGCTGTAGCCACTCCTCTGCTTCCTTCCTGGGCTGACTTTGTTTCCGGGCCTTCTCCTGGGCGGACTTTGTTTCCGGGCCTCATCAAGGCTTTGGATGTTGCTTCGGGGTCGCAGATGGGAGGCCACTAGGGTGATGATTGCTGAAGGGGCTGTGGACTTGGAGGCAGCCTATTTGGACTGGCGCCATGGAGACAGTCAGCTGGTTTGGCCTCCATTTTACACCAAAGAGCTGAAGCTTGGACGCATTAATTCCCGCAGACGTATGGCATGGTGAAGTCCTCTAGATAAATTAATTTTTCATGGACTCCATGCCTTTCATTCTCCTGTCCCCTTCCAGAAACCCCCTTCACCCAGCATTTAGAAACCTTATTTTTTGTGGTATGTAACCTTATAGAAAACCTGTAAATAAATAAATAAATACATAAATAAATAACTCTATGTACAAATGCTGGAATATTCAAATGGAATGCACTCCAGGGCTGCCAGTAGAGATGAGTTTGAAGGATGGTTCGATATCAAGTGCCCTAAGGGCAAAAAGTCTTTTGAATAGAACCATTCACAAGGTCAGGTTTAACCTGGACCCTAGCAGTTATAGCATTGATATCATGAAACAGAAATACAGGCAGCTAATCTAGTGAAAAAAACTTACCCTTGAACTCCGTACTACAAATAATATCGAGCTTGTGTGAATAAGCAATGGCTGTACTCTTAACTTTTATAGGCGATTAACCTTCTCAGAACATGACTACCTCTCTGTTAGGGACAGAAGGCCAGGAGAGTGACTTTAAATTTGCAGTCTGTACCTACAGTATTTTGAACAAATGGCCAAATTGTATAATGTGAGTTCTTTCTTTGGCTATTATCCCAGTGTGATTGGATACTCGAGACGAATACTGGCCAAATGCATTGAACTTAAGCAATTTTCCATGATGTATAGGACTTGCAAGGATTACTCGACTATGGAATGATGGTACAAAGCCAAAGAGAAATAGTGAAATATGTACAGGAACCTTATTTTAACATTTCTTTCTGCCATTTTGAGGTTTGTTTATGTATTAAAATCAGGTTAGAAAAATTGCCCACTAACTATGTCCTATTGGCATGGGAAGGAACACCTAAGGACCAGAGATTCTGTACTCATTGTCCTCAAGGCATTGACAATATAAGCCATTTCTTCTTGAAATGTCCAAATTTGTCACCCTTATGTTGATAGGTTGTGCCCGCAGTTTGGGTGAGTGGATGGGTTGAGAGTAATGTGCCCCGCTGTACAGTATTATGGAAGGCGTGCAAGCGGCCTGCCCTGTTCTCTCCACAAGTGGACATTTAGGGGGGCAGCTGGGTCATTTGCCCTTACGGCCCGGTGGCTTTGGCCTTTACGGTCGGAAACACAGCCACCGATAGCCTTTGCAGTGTAGCGCAAATATCACAGACAGATACAATGGTTGGCCATGGTGGGATTTGGCAGATAAATGCTAGACCAATTGGTATTTTATAGGTTAAGCATAACAAAAGGGCTGAAAGGTCTGGACATAATGCCGAAGAATGTAATTGATGAATGGAGGCAGACAGAGCACGGGGCTGTAGTCGTATCTAGCTAGCCAGAAGTACTACTCAACTGTTTACCTAACCTTGCCATTCATTTTCAGCTGGGCAGATGGATAGTGCCAAGAAGCTGCAGCCAGTGGCAAGTGGGCGCTATAGAAAAAGCCAATAACATAACATAACATAAGATAATGTATGAGATGGTTCGCAAAATATTGTAACACGGATGAGGACCAGGGCAATACCAATGGTATATTCAATGAAGCAAATGAAAAAGACATCTCCAATATAACTTCATATATGTTTGAAGCTTTTAAAATGAGAAATGTCAAATTTTAAGTGTTTTTGGCTTGTGTGACTAAGCAATGGCCCTCTATCTAGTTTTGTTGTCTATGGATTTGATAATTATGTTTTAAGATTTGTATTTTATTTTAATGTTGGGAATGTACTGTAAAAAAGTATTTTTGTCTGAATGCTGGAAACAGCAAACTAGACTAAATGAAGAACTTTGAACTTTGAACTTTGAGTCCGGCTCATGATCTGCACCTGCCCGCTGTTTGCCGATCATGAGTCGGACTCGTCGCCCGCAGGGAAGAGGTTAATAGCTAATAATTCTTTCCTTGCAGCAGTCCCAAGCCGAAGGAGCGGGAGAGGCAGGAAAAGCTGCAGGGGAGGTGGCGGAGGATGTGGTAAGCTCAAAGTATTTGCATATTAACAGCAAAGCCTGCTGGTAACTTTAGTTTGGGTGGGATTGGGCAGGTTGGGAATGAACAAGGCATATTTTTGAAATGGCATTTTGTAGCAGCAGTAAGCATTGTTTTTGTGTGAAGAAAGAAGCCTGTAATTATGGTGCCAAGGTGCACCAGATCATCTGAAATGACAAGAGGCAAGGAATTTAAGGAGCAAAGGTAAGAAAATAGCAGTCTGTATACTGTGAACAACTGATGTTCACAATTGAGAATCTCCCAACCCAAAGACTGGGGGGCGGGGAGCGGGGCGATGCAAAACCTAAATGTAAGCAGAAGTGCTAGTCTGTTCAAAGAAATTCTCTTTAGATGTACGAAGGACTAAAAGTGCTAGACAAGAACAAACACACAGCCAGGAACACTCATTTGAAAAGCTCATTGAAAACAGGTGTGCAATCAGGAAAATCAAATGCAAAAAGGAGCATCCTGGCATGTGGCAGTGAGTGTCAGTACTGCTAAAGAGCTAATATAGCCAGTGGCGTCACTAGGGTTGGTGTCACCCGGTGCGCTAACTCATGATGTCACCCCCATGAGTTAGCAAATTGTAGCGAGCGAGCCCGAACTCGATCAGGGGGTACGGAGGGGATTCTCCCCCCGTGAGAACATTTTTGAAAAAACCCTGCCAAAATGACACATTTTTCAGCGTGATTTTTCCAAAATAACCAGAAAA
>JAUEJG010087521.1:0-10023 GCA_032274985.1 Desmognathus aureatus | reverse complement strand
AGCGACGATCCCGAGGTGGGAGGGTTTGAGAGGGTCTTGGAGCTGGTCTTGGGGCTAGGCGTGATGGTTTCCTAACAGTACCCCCCCCTCCAGGTACCCCCCCCACAGGCTTGGGCTTGTTCGGTTGCCTAGCATGGAAAGCCGCTTGAAGGCGCGGGGCATGGACATTGGCAACCGGTTCCCAAGACCTGTCTTCAGGTCCATAACCAACCCAGTCAATCAAATATTGCAATTTACCCCTAACCATGCGTGAATCCAAGATTTTGGCCACTTGGTATTCACCTTGAGTGTCTGGAGCGGGTTGAGAAACCCCTAGATCAGGGCGAGTATTAGGAGCGTAGGCTTTGACCTGTGAAACGTGAAATACAGGGTGGCATTTCATGGTAGGAGGTAGTTGAAGTCTCAGAACTAGAGGCGAAAGGACGGAAGTAATTACATATGGACCTATGAAACGAGGAGCCAACTTGGGACAAGAAGTACCCTTAAAATGGAGGTTCCTAGTTGACAACCACACTTTGTCTCCTGCATGGAATGTAGGTGCATCCCTACGATGTTTATCTGCCTGTTCTTTCATAGCTGCCTTGGATGCTAACAGAAGTGTAGTGAGAACACGTACCCGGAATGAGAAGGATTTGAGGAACACTGACACTTCTGGAACTATGGAGGCATTCGGAAATCTGGAGGGAAGAAACCTAGGATGGTAACCCATTAGGGCGCAGAATGGTGTGGTCTTTATAGCCGAGTGGTATGAATTATTATATAGGAATTCAACCAACGGTAAAGCAGGGTACCAATTCTTCTCATCTTTCATACAGAAGACCCTTAAGTATTGCTCAAGGGTCTGGTTACATCTTTCCGTAGACCCATCGGTTTGGGGGTGATACCCAGAAGAAAACACTAGTTTCGTACCAATCTGATCGTTAAACTCTTTCCAGAATTTGGCGATAAATTGAGATCCCCGGTCACTTACAATTAAATCCGGTAAACCATGTAGCCTAACCACACAGCTGATGAAAACCATAGCCAGAATCTTTGCAGTTGGCAAACCAGTTAACCCAATAAAGTGAGCCATTTTTGTAAAAAGATCCGTTACCACCAATACCACGGATTGTCCCTTGCTACGAGGGAGATTAGTGATGAAGTCCATTGAAATGTGTCGCCATGGACCCTCTGGAACCTTTAACGGTTGTAGCAGCCCTTGTGGCATCAAATGACTGGCTTTCGTCTTAGCACACACTGGACACAATTGCACATACTCATCCACCGTCCGTTTCATTTTATTCCACCAAACATATCGAGACAACATCTCCATTGTCTTAACAGGACCTGGATGACCCGCCAGAGGTGAATCATGGCACCATTGCATTAGTTCAATTTGTTGAGTATTCTTAGGTACCCACAATCTAGAGCCGTGAAAAAGTAATCCCTCAATCTCTTTATGCATGGTACTAAGAGATAAAAAACGTTTCTTCTCCTCTATGGAGTAACTATCCCGTACCTCTTGTAAAAAGGAGGACAATACAGCAACCGTAGCACCAATGATCCGTTGCGGGACCAGTATAGGGGTCGGAGGCAACTCAACCTTTTCACATTCAGGGTAACATCTAGACAAGGCATCAGCTCTAGCATTACAAGAGCCGGGTTTGTAGGTAATCACATAATCGAAGCGTGAGAAAAACAAAGACCACCGTGCTTGCCTCCCATTCTGACAAGTAAGATTCTTGAGAAACTCTAGGTTCTTGTGATCCGTATAGATAGTTATAGTATTCCCAGTTCCCTCCAGATAATGCCTCCACTGTTTCAGTGCCTCCTTGATGGCCAACAACTCCTTTTCATAGATGGTATAATTAATCTCAGCAGCGTTTAGTTTCCTAGAGTAGTAGGCCACCGGGTGTGTTTCTTGTAATGCATCTTTCTGTGAGAGAACTGCACCTATCGCATTGGAGGAGGCATCAGCTTCAATTATAAAAGGGTTTGAAAAGTCTGGGTGGATTAGGACAGGGGCTTTGGTAAACTCTTTCTTCAAAAGCTCAAAGGCAGTCTGTTGCTCAAAACCCCAATGGAAGCCCTTCTTCTTAAGTGAGTGGGTTAACGGAATTACTATGTCGGAATATGCGGGAATGTACTGTCTATAGAAGTTTGCAAATCCTAAAAACCTTTGTACATCTTTGATGGTTTGCGGGGCTTCCCATTGTACGATAGCCTGTATCTTCACTGGATCCATTTCCCTACCCTGATGGGATATCAAGAAACCTAAGAAGGGTACTTGTTCTTGGAAGAACAGACATTTTGTCTCCTTTGCGTATAAACGATTCTGTAATAGCTTCTCCAGTACTATTCTAACATGTTGAGAATGTTCTTCTTCGTTCTGGGAAAAGATAAGGATATCGTCTAAGTATATCACCATGAAAGTATTTAATATATCCTGAAACACATCGTTCACAAAGTATTGGAAGCATGCAGGTGCGTTACATAAACCAAACGGCATTACGAGGTATTCGTAGTGCCCATGGGCAGTCCTAAATGCAGTCTTAAACTCAATTCAATTCAAAAGTAATCTTTATTTGACAATTAAGTCTTAAAGATACAGAAAAACCATACAATAAAAAGAAAAAGTATACATACAGTTAAAATGAAAAGATTCCATTAAAATTTAAATTCTTAAAATGAAACAGTTTAACCACACAGGATTCTTTTACAAAATTTATAACTTTCAAAACGTCATTTAATGAAGAAACATTCAGAAGTTTTCTAATCAGCCAGACATCCTTGGGTGGCTCAGTGGTAGTGATCAATTCTGACAACCATCTAACTCTTAATTTTTCAAGAAGTACACAATGAAGGAAAAAGTGCATTGTGGTGTCAGGTATTCCTGAGTTACAGGGGCAAAATCTTTTATTCTTTGGCACATTCCATTTAGGACCCAGATGCTCCAATGTTGGGAGGATACCCAGCCGAATTTTCAAAAACCGTGAGAGCATCAATTTAGAAGAACAAACTGCCACATAGGGTTCCTCACCTAAACATTTTTTGGCATCCACATAAGTGGACATAGATTTTAGCTTAACAAGCTCCCCAACAGAAGCCCAAAGATCAATTTTATGAAAGTGACGTTTTGCCCAGTTTATATTCTGGAAAGATAAATCATAAGATTCCATAAGTAATTTGTTCAATTTAAAGTTATTCACCAGCACCAGAAATCTGTCGATGAAATCATCAGCCCTGTTTAATCTCAGGTTTGCCCAAATTTCTTTGAAGCACAGGTTAACAACTAAATCACCTTCTGCAAGACTTTTCTTTAAAAAAAATTTAAAGTAGCGGAGAGCAGCACAGGCATCAGCACTTTGTAAGTTGAAGTCAAGGCGAATCCCTTGAATTGGGGTGGATTTAGGGAGATGGAAACATTGACGCAGAGCACAGCCCTCCAAAATTTTTAAAGATTTAAAGGAAGTAAATCCCCATAATTCGGATCCATAAAGAGCAGTGGATTCTACTTTGCTTTTATAGACTCTAACAAACGGGGTAGCCGAGTTACCGCCAAAATTTTGGTCAAATGAGTTTAAGGCAGCCAGCTGAGCTTTTGCTTTTTGGACCCCACCATTTACATGCATTTTCCAACTAAAGGTTCTGGTGACCAAAAAACCCAAGTAACGATACTGTGAAACATTTTCTAGTTTAACAGAGTTTAAGGACCATTGCCCCACCAATTTTTTCTTTCCAAATTGCATTGTTTTTGATTTGGCAGTATTTATGGTGAGATCATTTAGCTTACAATAATCAGTTAGGCAGTTAAGCTTCCTTTGTAAACCCGTTCTAGTACGATCTAATATAATAAGATCATCAGCATAAATGAGAGAGTCAACTCTCTTTCCGGAAATGAACGGCGGATCACAATGAATCTCCTCAAAAGCCAGTGGTAAATCGCTCAAAAAAAGATTGAAAAGCAGGGGTGCGAGCACACACCCCTGCTTAACCCCACGAGAAGACTGAAATCTAGGAGTGACCTCCCCATAAGAATTAAGACGTAACTGGACCCAGGTATTTGAGTGTAGGTCAATTAGAATTTTTAGGATAGAATAAGGCAGACCCCAAACATTAAGCTTTTTCCACAATTTAGAACGAGGAACCCAGTCAAATGCTGCCTTAAAATCTATAAAGGCCGCGAAAAGGTGGCCATCTTTTTTGACATATTTTCTGACCATGAATTCTAGGGCAAAGGCTAGATCAACAGTCGAGGAGCCCTTACGAAATCCACCCTGCGAGAAATGTAACCGCCCTGTGTTGCTGGCCCATTGTAACAGATGGTCCAAAACTAATCTCCCGAAAGCTTTACAAGCTGCGTCCTGAAGCGCTATGAGACGATAGGATGAAGGATCTTTCCTAAGGCCCTTTTTAAATATGGTAAATAGAGAAGCCCCTTTCCAAGAGGCGGGTACATTCCCACCTGCACAAATAGACGAGAATAGTGGTAGAAGACAATCAGCCCAGGTTTCAGTAAGCGAGTTAAAGATTAGAGGAGGAATACCGTCAGGGCCGGCAGCCCTGGAATTAGCCCCAGCTTTAAGAGATTGAATAACTTCTTTTTTTGAAAGAGGAAAAGCAACAGAGCTGACTTCCCTAGGAGGTATAAACTCAAATGAATCAGTGTCCTCAAAATTATTGAAATGAGTCAGCAAATAAACTTTCCATTCATTCTCTGGAATTCCAGCATCTAGCTTGCCATTGCCCGTGCCGGAGGATCCGGAAACAAGTTTCCAGAAATCCTGAGCCCTTCCTCGCAAAATAGCTTCAGACATAAGATTCCAATTTTGTTCATAAAAGGCTTTCTTTTTTGACCACAGTTTGTAATTATAGTCCGCCAATTTACTCTTTCTTACAGCTCTAAAAAGGGCAAGTGACGGAAAGGGGACTTTTAAGCTTTTCCTTAATTCCCTTTTCCATCTAAGGCAGTCTTTGTCAAACCACGATTTTTTAACTGGTGTATTTCTGACCCTATTGAAAGAATATAAGGTAATCGCTAATTGAGAGCATAAAGTTTCATATTCTGACAAAGGATCGTGATTTAAAGGGTCTCTAAGCATTAACCAGCTCTTTAACCAGGGTTCAAGAAATTCTAGGGAGCACTTCATCCAATCAATTCTATTAGCTCCTTTCGGAGCAACATCTCTAACAGGAGGGAAGCACTTGCTTTCGGGTATATTAATGGCTAGGGCCAGACACAAGGAGGAGTGGTCGCTATTTACTTCCAGAGAAACAGTAAAGGAATTACAAAGTGGCCACAAATCCCCATTGACAAAAATATAATCAATGATGGAAGTGCTCCGACCCCTATGAAAAGTCAAGTTAGCAGGCAAGTCACCACATAATCTCCCATTAAGAGGCAACAGACCCTTCTCAATCAGAAAGGCTGAGACTTTCTTTGCTTTACAAGAAGGTTTTTTACTTTTTAGAATAGCCGGGAGTTGCAAATCAATAACTTTACTGGCTACTATAGGATTCACAAAATTCATTGAAGCATCCAAGAGCCATAAGTTAAAGTCACCACCAAGCAACCATAAATCTCCGGGAAACTCATCCAAAATATCCTCCAAATCCGAGATCAAGTAATGAGCAGCAAATACATTTTTATTAATAAAACTTGGATTAAAATAAACATTGATCAGGAGTAAACAACGAGAAAGAAAAGGTAATTTTATCCGCACAGCCAGTAGATGCAATGACAAATCCCAAACTTTACAGACTTTGGCATTCAAATTTACTGACAATAAAATCAACAAGCCTCCTGAGGCATGACCCTTGCTTGATGGTTTAGCAAGTACCTCAAAATTAACAAAATTGTCAAAGGTTTTAATAGATGTCAGCCAAGTTTCTTGAATAAGGAGAATTTGATTGTCTTGGCATAAGAGATCCAGATCAGACTGAGTGTCACCACCTAGCACCCCAGCACAGTTCCAGGAAAGAAGAGACACTGTGTTTAAATTGTTCCTAGAGATTTTAGTTGCGTGATCATACTCTACTCCCACCCCAGGCAGTCAGATATCTATGGGATTCTTAACCTTCTGTTTCTGCAGTACCTCCGACGGTGCTAATGGCTAACAAGGGCCGAATGGTGAGGCTCTCTCTGACACTGCCATATTATCAAATTTGGAATTACTTCCTTCTAAGCTAGCGCCCCCACGGGTCTCTAAGTTCTTTCCTGAGGGTAGTTTATGCCAGGGAATTAAAGTGGCTTCGTCATGAGACTTCTGAGATCTCAAAGGGCCAGGCTTGACGTTACTTGGGATTTTTTTTTGTTTTAACTGATCCCGGGTAGCATTAATTTGCCTTTCAATATCCAAGACCTCAACCCCAAAGTAATCAAAGACTCCTTTATTGGTGAGAATCAAATGTCTGGCATTCAATGACGTAAAACAAATTAGGGTGCCCTTCCCCAGGAAACAGCCATCTGCTGGAAAAAACTCGATATACTTTACATCAGAGGAAGAAATCCCGCTCAAGTTGTTGTCAAGTTTACAAAAATTAAGAAAGGTACTCCTATTTAGATGCACTTTATGACCCAGTGAGTTTGAAAGCATCTGCAGAGGAAATAGCAGAAGATAGAAAAGAGAGCTATCCCCCTGATCCAAGGTGAGGCGATAGCCTTTATCAACTTGCATTTCAGTCCCCAAAGACATCTGATTATAAGGCACTGGCACAAAGGATGGAGCTGCCACATTCCAGTGGTTCATAATCGTATTCGGAATAGAATACGAAGGAAGAGTTGGTTTATTATAACCCAGAGGTGGATTATGCCGTAAATCAATGGGCTGAAACTGTGAAAATTCCCCGGCCCTAGATTTGTGTCTCTTGCTACGGGGGAAGGAGGATTCATCATCTTCCACAGGGGAATGAACCACAGTAACTATGGCAGGCTCCATTCCAGAGACAAGATCATCTTGGGTCTGTGAAACAGGTTGAGTCCCAATATTCTGGGCAGTGTCAGTCGTTCCCTGAGTCACCTCACTTAGATTCACCACAGATAGATTTTTTTGAGTCCCCTGAGAGCACACTGTTATTTTTGAGGGGGTTTTAGAAGATGTCAAAAGAAGTTTTTGAGTGTTTTTAAGAGTTTGGATCACACTATCCCTAGAGTTCTTTTGAACACTTCGTACTTCTTTAAGCTCCTTTTCTAAGCATTCAACTTTCTCAGTGAGCATCTTAATTGCTTGTTTAGATAGAGCCGTTTGTTTATTTACAGCAACCTGTTGTGTTAAGATAGTGTCCTTCAAATTAGCAAAGTTACCACTTTGGGCACTCATCATAGAGGCAAAAGAAGATTTCAGAAGGTGCATTTCTTTTAACATTTCTTGTACTTGATTATGGCCATTTGAGGGAACTACACCTCGATCAGAGACATCTGCACCCAAAGAGGCTAACCTACTCAGATTCATATTATTAGATGACAAAGGAGTGCCAATAGGGACACAATCAAAACGAGAATTGAAAACATCACTTGTGTGGATAGAATCTAAAGCAACCACTGAATCACCACAGGCGTAAAGTTCACACATAGAGACAACTGAACAATTTCTACTAATGTGTTGGCAGGATTTTGGGGACACAACCTCATTGTCTCCTACAAGAAAGACCGAATCAACTTTAGAAAGATCTAAATCTTTAGATGTATGCAGGTCAGTCGGAACTTTCGGGGTATGTGGAACATTTGAAACATCACAGGTATTAAATGGTGAGCAACCCACTCTCCCATCAAGCATTGAACTAGAAGACAACATGCTTTTATTCCCACCAAGAGCAGAAAGACTTTCAGCAGACTGTTTTTTTAAGAAATCATTCAGGGTCCCCTGCCTAAACCCTACCAAGTCTTTAGGGGAGGAGGAATCCATAGAGACTCTTTTACTTTTGTCTCTAATGACGATGGAACTTTTCTGGGCCCTCGTGACCCGTTTGACATGCAGGTGAGAGGCCATACAGAGTCACTTAGATTAACTTTAGACAGTTGTTTTAGGAAAAAAGAACTTAGTAAAAGGTGCAGGGGAGATAGCCTTATAAACAGATCTATAGATCTTAAAAAGGTAACAGTAGGAGCGTTTAGACCTGAAGGTAATATAGAGGCAGCACCAAAGCAAAGGAAGGGTAAAGTACGGTGTGTGAAGCAGAGAAAATAACAGTACAATTCCAACACTTTCAGTACGATGCTAGAGGAGCACACTTTGAGTACGTCCCCACCTGCAACAAAAACCTGTTAGATATCAGCCACTACAATTAACAAATATTGAGCTGATGTAGGCCAAAATTCACTGCCACACCAAACAAGTTATATATTGCAAAATTTGTCTTAGGCACCCAGCTGAAATAACCTAGAAATGAAATTAACAGCTGGGAACGGATAGATTGAAAATTAGAGGGCCCTCTAATCACTGGTAGGCCTGAGTGTGTCACTCAAATAAGTTGGATAGCAGTTGGGTAACAACATAAAAAACCCAGGTGGTTAAAGGAGTATCCTCGCCCTTTCCTGCTAAGGATAATAAAGAGCAGCTTTGTGCAAAGTCAAGTATTAAGAAAATCGGGCAAAATCAACCCATAAACGGGGTGAAAAGGTGAAAAAGAACTGATACAGGCTAACCAAGTGTCTGAGTGACCATCCCTGTAGGTCTTAAATAAGTAATCAAAATATAGCCCGTTTAGATATGCACATATGCTGAATACAATGATAAGGTTACTGTATACACGACCACGCTTACCCAATCCACAAGGACAGGGGGGTGGCAACTTAGCTGTAGATATCTATACACAGCAAACAAAAAGACAGTATTGTAACCTTATGTCAGTTTCAGATATCCACATAGGCTGAGAAATCAGCAGGGGATATAAAAGCTATCTACCAGAATGTAAAGATGAGGTTTCTGACACACAACCACGCTAGCCCAATCCGCTAGGACAGGGGGGTGGCAACTTGGCTGTAGGTAACTATCCACAGCAGTCTGAAAAATAGTAGTATAACCTTAAGTCTCCACTATAGCAGTCTAGAGTGGTAACATAAACTCAAATAATACCATCACGCTTGCCCAGTCCCTGAGAACTGGGGGGTGACAACTTAGACTTCTAAAGGTTATCTGCGGTAGTAAGAGTACTCTAGCTTCAAGCTTGTAAAACCACGCTTGCCCAATCCGCAAGGACAGGGGGGTGGCAACTTAGCTGTAGATGTTTACACACCGCAATCAGAGAGTAATAGTATAGCCTTATATACGATATATAATGAGGTATAGACAGGCTTAGACACAAATTAAACTACCAAGAAACCACGCTAGCCCAATCCTAGAGATTGAGGGGTGGCAGCTCAGTTGGAAGTAGTAAGACAAAGATTGCCTATAGGTAACAAGTGCCCTTAAAGTAGTATCACAATCCACGCTAGCCCAGCCCAAGCAGAGGGCTAGGGGGTGGTAACAGACAGACCAGATGGAATAAGGTCATAGATGGGGAGGCGACCTGTTAGATAAGTCAATTGCAGCCACCAATGTTTGAGAGGCAGACACAAAGGAGCAAAGTACCTTGTCTAGTCCAATGCGTCCAAAGACGGCCTAAGACGGAGTGCAGGACTCAATGTCCGACTCTGTGCTCCGCTCAGTGGCCGCTACGCTGGACGCTCTCCTTTCTCCCTTTTTATATTCACGTAGAGCCAAGATTCAATGAATTCAGAACACCTGTGGTGTAGATTTTTCAATGCCGCCGCTCTTTCATTCGTATTCGGCTTCGATGACGTCACCGTCACGTGACTCGCGGCCTGAACCAATCACAGGTACCTGACACCGTGGATGCCGGGAGATGCAGTCCTCTTCTCTTTTGCTCTCGACCTCTCCTCACCCCCAGAAGGACACAGCACGGCCGCTGCAGGGGAAGGGGCCTGAAGGTCAGGAACCGGGAGTGCAGTCCTCACTCCACTTCTTCTCGCACCCAGGAGAATTCAGCACGGCTGCAGGCCGCAGGGCAGAGAGCCCGACGAGGGCCCCCGGAGACCGGGGAACC
>JAUEJG010086411.1:0-10029 GCA_032274985.1 Desmognathus aureatus | reverse complement strand
ACAGCTGCACCCGGTAGGCTATCCAGGGGGTTCTATTTGGTAAGCATATTCCTTAGTTGCAATCTTAGTAGCAATAGTTGCATTCACATTTCCTTGAGACTAATAAGTGGTTGTTTTTTACATCTTTCAGGTGCAGACTGACAAGGTTCTACGCTGGTTCTTGTGGACCGCCTTTTACCCCTTCAGCTGGTGTTACTGGCGGAGGGGGTATGAGGGATGTCCAACTTCCAACACTTTCTTTGGACACCACGAAGTCCAACAGATTGATAGCAAGCCTATTAACTGAAAGTGATTGAAGCTGAACTGCAGAAAATCACTAGCGATTTGGGGACCCTAGAAACACAAGTGGGAATATTTAGACAAGAGCAGGTGGTGACATTACAAAGGTTTAACACATTACAACAGAAACTAGACGCCAGATCTAGACCAGACCTGAATATCAATCTTCCTACAGATCCTACATTTAATAGTCAGCCCAGGCCTGAAGTTAGTGTTTCTAGTACTCCATTTTGCTCGCACCTATTACCTAACCCACGCATGCCTAGCAAATTTAAAGGAGAAACCAAGGATTACCAATCATTCCTCACGCAATGTAAATTACATTTAATTAATAAGCCCACTATTTATGATAAGGATGAAAGTAAGGTCCTTTTTATTTTGATGAACCTAGAAGGCAATGCTCTTAAATGGACCCCTTGCATATATAAAGCTGCTCATTTTTGCCGCTCTCGGGTACGCTCCCATTTGCTGACACCACTCCTCTGCTGCTGATTTGCAATTATTGTTCTTTGCTGCATTAGTCACTTTGTTTCTGCTGCACCAGTCACTTTGCTATTTCCTGCTTTTAATCAATTTTAATACCAATACCAACTTTCTACTTGTTCTTAACCTCGTTATTGTGCTTTTACATTGTATTTTCTTACTGCTGTTACGCCACTAGATTAGTTGTGTACCGGCTCCTCTCCAGGCCCTTGCTCTGACTTTCCTACCTAAATTAATGGAAATGATATCAACACTTTTTCGAGAAATGTGTTTTCTACTGGTAACATTACTGATATTTGGAAAACTTGAAAAAATGTTACATATCCCAAGAAAGGGAAAGATACTTTGCAATGTAATGTATACCCTCCAAAAACTTTGATAAACACTGATAGTAAGATCTACTCTAAAATCCTTGCTACACGATTAATAAACCCAATAACCAATTTAATCCGTGACACACAACATGGATTTAAGGTAGGGAAAGATACCACTGCCCATACCAATGTTTCAGTTTCCATGGCAGATGTTGCATATACTACAGGTGCTTCGTTGGCACTATTTTTCCTAGACGCACAAAAAGCCTTTGATGTTGTAGAATGGGAATATCTCTGGATGACCTAAGAGTGATAGTATTCCGTATGGCTTATGTAAACCCCAAAAATGCTTTGTATTCTACCCCATTGGCATATATAAATATTAATAGAGTTAATACGGATTGCTTTAATATCGAGCATGGCACCAGATAAGGGTGTCCTCTATCACCACTGCTTTTCGTACTCTTATATAGAACCCTTTAGTAACCAGCAGAAAACACACAAAGGCATCTTGCCCTTCCTCATGGCAGGTAAAGAAATTGACGCCATAACACTTTATGCCGATGATATTATGATAAGAACATGCAATCCGGTGGCTGCCTATCAATTTGGGCCATATTCAGGTTACCGTTTAAATGTAGATAAGATGCAATTGATGGTATGGAACATAGATGAGACACCTATAAACCCTGTTAATTCTTTGACATATCAGGGTATGGGGTTTCATCATACTTTAGAACGAACAATTCTTGTTAATTTGGAATGTATACAATAAAAGAAACAACCAATTTTTGTAAAAAGTGGAACCAACTCCCACTTTGACTGTATTCCCCAAAATCTTATATTTACTTAGCGCAGTACCGTTTGTTTTCCCCAAAAACATTCTCTCTAAAATAAATAGTACAATCAATAGCTTCATATGGAAAATACTCCCCAAGTAGTAAAAGTCGGATCAAGTTGACACAATCATGGGAAAGTGGAGGATTGGCCCTTTCTGACCTAAAACTATACAACTGGGCTGCACTACTGGTACCCCCCGACCTGTGGCATCCCGGCTCGTTGCTTCTGGGTCCCGGCACATTATTTACAGTGCACTGAGACACAGAAGGAATGAGCGGGATGTCTCAGGCAGTTTAGGGGCAAGGAGGTATTTTGAGAGGAGAGAAGGACGTGGGAGGGAAATGGGGAGGCAGGAGGGCACGAGGGTGAAACCCTCTGTTAAAAAACAAAAAATGCACGTCACGTCTTGCCATGGCTCGGCGGAGGGCCGATGCGTTGAGCCGGGACACGACGCATTTACCTCACTTCTATCTAGAATAAAATATATAATGACCTCGACTCCCAATATCAGGAAATACCTAGAAATTCTAATTGAAATTATACTGCAAGGCTTAAAGGGAAGACTGGGAGATCTAAATTTTTCTAGGTAGACAAAATTGTGTACCCTTAATATATATTTACTCCAAACAGTGGGCCTCTATTCGAAGATTTTCGAATTCACCCAAAATAAATAAATACTAGGATCTAAAAATAGCAAACCTGGACTTGGAAGATATAGGCACTAAAAGTTGGAAGATGGCTGGACTTAATAAAGTAGGTTAATTATTTCAAAATGGATTTATGAAATCATTCAAACAACTGATAAAGGAGTATGAGATTCCCAAGTAATCATATTTTAAATACCTTCAAATTCGTGAAGTTTTACAATGATATTTTTGAAGCAGATCCCCTGCTAGACTGCGTGTTTGGTCGGAAAGAGATTCTCAAGTAATCATATTTTAAATACCTTCAAATTCGTGAAGTTTTACAATGATATAGAAATGATATTGTTGAAGCAGATCCCCTGCGTGTTTGGTTGGAAAATTAAAGGCAGAGGAACTCTAAGGGCCTGATTACGAGTTGGAGCACAGTTGTAAAAACCGTCGGTAACAGGGTTACCGATGGATTTTACAACTGTGTAAACTACCGTCCTAATCACGAGTTGGTTAGGACTGTAGTCAATGGAATTGACGGGAAAACCCGTCCACTCCATTCCGTGCGAATTATGACCTTTTTCAAACTTTTGAAAAAGTTGGAAAAAACATCGAAACACACTGAAATATTACCTATGGAGGTGACAGTAATATTTCTAAAACACCCCTGGGGCCCCAAAAAAGGGGTTAACACTCAGGGGTGAGTTAATGCAGCCCAGGCAAGCCTGGGCTGAATTAACTTCACCCCCCAGCTCCCCCCCAAAAAGGAGCCAATTTGGCACTTTGGGGGGAGGGGGGGAAACCGTCGGTAAGTGCGGGATGTAATCCCGCACTTACTGATGTTTTTTACAAGATAAATGGCCAAAACTGTCGGCCAAGGAAAAACCATTGGTGTTTCCCAATGGTTTTTCCAAGGCCGATGGTTTTGGGTCATAATTAGGCCTTTTTTTCCCCGAGTTTCTCAGTGTTGTAAAAACCGTCTGTAAAACTTATCGACGGTTTTTACAACCCAACTCGTAATCAGGCCCTAAGCCTTTTATACAAGTGTCTGCTCACTTACAACCTTCATGACCAACAGATTATCTCACAGAAAGGGATTGGAAATTTAGGATTAGCCCCAGAAACAAACCAAGAGTTATATGGGAACTCTTTCGTAAATGCCAAAAATGTTTGAAAAATGTTTGATCTCTTCCAACCGGAGATTGCATGTGATGAAGGTCATGTTATTTTGGTACTATACCTCAGAAAGAATTTCAAAGTGGGTTAAAAATGAAATCCCCAGGTGTCCACGGTGTAAGGCAGAGAAAGCCAGTCAGTTACATATGTTAAATGCTTGTCTAAAACTCAACGAATTCTGGGGTATTACCGGAGAACGGCTTAGCTCTATAATAGGGGAAAGAATAAGAAGTAGAGATTGGTAATCTGTGCCGATGGCAGGTATGGGACTCGATATTTCAAGCTCATCAAGAGTGTTGGTGTTCAAATCTATAATTTTAGCCTGTATCTTATGTGCAAAGAAGTGGAAGGACGCTGAACCTCCTGAAGCTAGAGACTGGTGGAATGATATCCTGTAAAATTATTTGTTTGAAAAGAATCTATTAGATCAAACTGACAAATTCCAAAAATGTATAAACTGGTGGGGCTCATTGATTGCTGTCTTGGAATTTATAAGCCCTTACTGTATTATATTTAATTATTCATTTGTTTTCATTATCTGTTTTTTTCCTTAAGTATATATTTATTCTGATACAATAAAAAAAAGAAAAAACATTGATCTTTCTGTTAAGATTGGGGCCTCTCTTTATCTAAGCAATCATGCTTATATCCAGATTTCTGTTTTATGTACTCTTTAAAAGGACAGTTTCTTTTAAGTGTTTCCCTTGTTTGTATTTTTAAAACTATTTAATAAAACAGCTTTTCAGTGCTTGATTTTCTTTCCTGGCTGCACCCGTTTATTTCTAGGGCGACAGAATGTTTACACAATGCCTGCGGCAGATGGTACATTGTAATTATTTTTTTCCTCCAACTGCATAGGAAAAAAGAATTACAATGTAGCATCCACCATACGGATTGTGTAAACAATCAGTCACCACAAAACGAGTGCAGCCACGGAAGAAAATCAAGCACTGAAAAGCTGTATTATTAAATAGCTTTACAAATAAAAACATGGGGAATTGCATTCAGGCAACTAAAAACGCTTAAAAAAACAGTAAAAGTAGTGGAGTGAACTGTCCCTTTAAGTTTTTTTTGTTGTGTCTTTTTTGAAGTGCCATCCTATCTAGTGTAACAAGTTTTGAGATTAATTTAATACATTTTTATTATAATATGTTTAAATTAGGAAGGTGGTATATAATCTATAAACTATGCAAAGTGAGCTAATATGACATTTATGGATTTAGAATACATTGAAATGATACTTTGTACCCTAGGTCCAGCATCTGCAGGTAAGAAATGTATATTTAATTATAATGCTGAATGCATTCTTTCCATAGCCTCTATTGGTTAGTGATTGGCTTAGTAATTGAAATAAATTACCACAGGTGAAATACGACAACTTGTTGTAGCGAGCCTCGAATCCTGTGGCCCGTTTCATATCGAAAGAGACAGCTCGAGATTCCATTATACTATACATTAATTTTATATGTAACGAAGAGGCACAAACGAGGGCAGGTCACGCAACCCTCAAACCTGCTTTTATTTCAAATGACCAGTGTCTCATTACAAAAATACGGCAACTTGTGGTATCGATTCTCGAACTGTGTGCTTCATTTCATATCGAAAGTGAAAGCTCGAGTATCACATATACTATGCATTACTTCTATATGTAAGGAAGGGGCACAAAAGCGGGCTGTTGACCGGCCCACGTAGTGAGGGGAAGGTCACGCAACCCTCACCCTTCTTTTATTTCAAATGACCAGTGGCTCATTACAAAAATACGGCAACTTGTGGGAGCGAATCTCAAACAGTGTGCTTCGGCACCCACCGAAAAACACGACTCGAGAACTGCCGTGATGCAGTATTAAAATATCAGCAATCTGATTGGACGTTTGATACATGTGACTACAGAATGTGCACACTCAGACACCTGCATTTTTCAATTGTGATTGCCTGCAAAAAAATGAAACGACTAATGATTGACTGAAATCTATTACGAGCTGTGAGATGCCGCCCTCGGTGGAGGCGAAACACGTGAATCTCGGCTACCTAGGAAAAATGAAACGACTTCCAATTAGCTGAAATCACGAGTATCAGCCCCTGCCTGTTTCAAAACTCGTGAGTCTCGAAACTTCGGCGAACTGAAATTACTTCTGATTGGCCGAATTCGTGTCGGCCCACCCCCACATTATTCTCGGCACGTGGTTCTCGAAACCAAACCTATAAAAAGCCACACCCAAACCCCAATTCTTCATTCAGGTTTACCTGACTGCTGATGGTACGTGCGCCAGAAACCCTTCAATTTGCAGTTTCCCTATTTTTGTGGATTCCTTTTTTGAAAAAATGGCAACCGCTGGAGCATCCCAGCCACCAGATCCTCTTGGACCTGCTTGTGAACCTGATGAAGCTGACATCCCTGAGGATGAATGGACTGATGAACCCATTCAACCTCTACTAAAGAAGGGCAGGAAGCTGCGCAAGTCTTCCACTGCATGGCCCTACTTGTAGGTGCGTGCGCAAGTCAACAAGGACTGGGCGGAATTTGTTTGCTGCAAGTTCCCCGATTGCCTCCGGGTGATCCGGCGCGGTGACCTCACCAAAGGTGGCAGGGCACTTGCCACCATGGGTATGCACTCGCACCTGTTTTGCCACCACTGGCGCGAGATCGATGGCACATTCCGTGTCATCACTCGGAAGGCCAAACGTGCTCTATGTGGCCCAGGCACAGACATGGAGGAGGAGGAGGCTCTGCCCGCCGAGGACAGCAGCAACAAAGACCCCCCTCCTGACTCTGCTGAGTCTGGGACAGACTCCGTACCATCGGGACCTTCATCAGCGCCAGTGCCCTGTGATGGTACGGGATGTAAGGATGGACAATTGTTTTCACATCTGCACCACTGGCTTTTTTTTTGATGCTCTGACTTTTTTTAGTTTTTCATTCTTCCACCGCTCTTTCCCCTCTCCCGCCTTATTATTTTCCCTGTTCCCTACCCCCGGGAACACCCTCAAGGTTAAAGAAAGAAAAAAAACAATAAATCTGAAAGTCTGTTTTTGACTTTATAAAAAAAACAGACTTTCAGATAGGTTCTAATTTATCATGTATACTACATTTCAGATCTCAGTTTGTGTTTCGCGATATGTTTTGGGATACACAAACTGAAATATGATCTGATAGTTTCCTGCGGCACACAGAAACACTCTATTAAGCACTTGAGGGTTTCCGATAATGCACGGAAGCTCTCGGGTACCGAGTCTCGAAACGTGATGTATTTTAAATTGTTTACATAGTTTACTCTTCTCAAGTACCTCCACCAGATCCCCAGAACCCCCCTTCCTCTCCCTGTGTTTGGTTTCTCAAACTATAATTCGTACGTTTCGTAATTTAGCCCATTTTTGACGGACCGCGATTCATGTTTAGAGGTATCGCACCGAGGAAAACAAGATGACGGCTTTCATGACTAAATCGATGAATCTGATTGGCTGACCGAGATATGACTCGGCGACACTCCGAAACATTCGATTAAGCACTCAAGGGTCTCTGGAAATGCTCGGAAGCTCTCGGCTACCAAGTCTCGAAACGTGAAGCATTTGAATTGTTTACGTATTTTCACACCTCTTTCGCTCTTCTCAAGTACCTCCATCAGATCCCCAGGACCCCCTCTCCCTTCCCCTGTGTTTGGTTTCTCAAACTTTAATTCGTACATTTCGTAATGTAGCCCGTTTTAGACGGCCTGTGACTCGTGTTTTGCGGTATCGCACGGAGGAAAACAAGATGGCGGCTTTCAGTTCTAAATCGAAAATTCTAATTCGCTGACCGAGATATGACTCGGAAGACTTCAGCGGCACTCGGAAACTCAACACATATTTCTCGTTTTGCGTGCCGCGAAATGCTTGTGGCTTTCTATTAGAGAAAGTTGCAATCCCGGCGTGACGCACTTTCTTTTTTTAGACATTTTGGCAGCTCGTTTCTGCACACCACCTAGCTGGAACGGGAACCCAAGACTCCCTCTCACTACCCCTCTATCTGGATGATATTACTTAATTTTCTGCTTTTTGCAATTCAGCCGAAAGCGGGCCGAATCGTGAAACGAAGCCCGAGGACTCAGCCAAATCCGGAAATATCGCAAATCTCGTCTAGCGAAAATGCTACACGAGAAACGTGGGCGGTGACCAAATCCAGCCATCTGATTGGCTGGGAACAGAAATGTATTTATGTATTTATTTTTATTTATAAACTGTTTTATAAAGCAATTCTTGCCGAAGCTTTCAACCGCTGCACAAAATCAAACAGAACACAAAAAACAAACAACGCAAGCCAGGGGGCCAATGCTCTCCTGGAAGTGCTTAATTAAAAACTTTTCTCGGGGCATAGGAAGCCCCTTTGAGCAGATTCAGGCCTTTCTTCTTTACAGCAAGTTGTATAAAGGTAGAGTTGTTTCTCAAGGGGAGGGGCGGTGACATGAGCCCTCTCCTCTGTGGACCAACTGCTTGTCTCCTCGTGCCCTTTCTAGGAGGTTCTCTGAAATCTTCTTCACTGTGACTGGCCGGGCGCGGCAACATAAGGTTAGACGGTGCAGTGATCCTCTGATTGACCCCTTCCGTATTGAGGGGATTGTTGGGTGGCATGACAGTCTTCTTTACCTGCATCCCAGTTTTACCTGGTTGAAGTTCTTCCTCGTGCAGTAGAAAGTGCTTCACCGCACTCTTGAAATTGGGAAAGGTCTTGGCTGTTTTCACCCAGGAAGGCAGGGAATTTCATAGTCGAATACTCTTGTTAGCAATAGCCACTCCACCCTTGGTGATTTTGTTGAATATGGTGTGCATTCTCTGAGTTTGATAGTGCCCCCTTCTATTCCTGCTCGAAGGAAATTTATTGACCCAAGTGTGGGTATATCTGGGACCCATTTTACGGTCTGCTTTCCAGACCCAACCACATATCCTGGCCTTTATTTGGTTCTGGATTGTGAGACATCTCAGCTTTCTTTGCCATGGGCTGACATGATCCTGCCTTTTGAGGCCCCATATCATTCGAATTGCCCTGTTCTGGATCTTCTGAACAGCGGCGATGGTCTTCTTTTTGGCCCCCAGCAGGAAAGCCACCCCAGAGCACAATCTGGATCCTACCAGTGCTTGGTAGACTGCTGTTTTCTGTTTCCAATCTAGGAAGGGGTAAGATCCTGGACAGCGCATTCAGCTGGTGGTGACATGATTTGATAATAGCTGTGGCGTGTGCCGACCCATCCAGATGGTGACTGATACCTATGCCTAGATCCCTGGTGTGTTCTCTGACCTCGGGAGGTTGGCCCCAGGACTCAGGCCACGGGACAGCCGGGGTGGGTGCCGCCCGTGAACCCCTGACCATGAAGAGTTCTGTCTTGTTGGTGATTAGACTGAGCTTACTCAGCCTCATCCAGTCCTCAATTATGATCAAACAGGGTCCCAGTCGTTCCCGTTCACCGGCCGACTCATGGAGGTCCACCAGGATCTGTGTATCGTCTGCAGACATCTGAAACAGCAGACCCGATTGCTCCAGCAACTCCGCTAGGGGGTGAAGATAGATATTAAATAACACTGGCGAGAGGGAGGAACCTTGGGGGACCCCAAATGGGAGCATGGCCTCTCCAGACCGCACCTCCCCCCACTTCACTGACTGGGATCGATTGGATAAGAAAGACTCTAGCCACTGAAGAGCGGTTCCCTCCACTCCAGCTACCTCTCGGAGCCGTTGCAGCAAGATGGAATGGTCCACCATATCAAACGCTGCGGCCAAGGCAAGCAGGACCAGTAAAACAGAATGACTATTGTCTGCACACCACAGAAGCTGTTCTCTTATTTCTGCCATGGCCAGTTCAGTTCCCCTTCCTGGTCGGAATCCAGACTGTTGATCATGGAGCAGAGAGTTAATCTCCAGATGGTTTTGGAGTTGTTGCGTGGTAATTGCTTCTACGATCCTAGGTAAAAGGCGTAGTTGCGTCACTGCTCTCAGGTTGGAGTAATCGTCAGCGGGGATGGCTGCTTTCTTCGGTAGTGGGGTTACTACCCAAATTTTGCTGGCCTTCGGGACAACACTGTTGGATCTACCGGGACTTGGAGAGAGAGGAATTTGAAACCCACTTCACACCCCCATGCCAGTCCCTTTGGACCGCACATTGGAGAAAAAGGGGGTTCCAGCCAGGAACTAGTGAACATCCTGGAAGTCAGCACCTGTAACGATAAGAGCAAGAGACAGGGTATTAGATATAGTCTTAATACTAGGAGGGTTCCAGGATTTAGGCTTCAGAACTGATATCATGCTCACCAATGAGAACCCCCAGTATAGCATACCA
>JAUEJG010085301.1:0-10044 GCA_032274985.1 Desmognathus aureatus | reverse complement strand
GGCCATGCTCCATGCTGGTATAATTCTGTCCTGGGGAATAACCCCAGGCGCACTGAGCTCGCAGAACCAACAGCAAACAGTGTCCAGGGCACTGAAATAAAAAGTGGCCCACATGTAAGAAAAAAAAGTGGCCCCAAATGTTAAAATTACATCTGTACAGAGCGCAGTTTCCGTTCTTTTGATTCAGGGCTATTGCCTGGAGACTCGGCTATAGTGCCTTACACCTCCCCCCCACCCCGCGCAACCCCGCGCAACGCATATGATGGGGTGGCATTTGGAAGGGAAAGAGGATAGGAAATACGTGGTCGGCACTCACAGAAATACGACAGAGGCGAGAAATTAACGAAAAAGATTTGATGGCTATGTCAAGAGTCATGAGTGCAGGATAGTCGGTGTTCAGCAATTGGGAGCAGAAAGAGCTAAGTTATGTTGTGTTATTCGGCATTTGTATAGCGTACTGGTCATCGACCCGTGGTGATATGGAAACCAAGAGACAAAAAGGGAGTCACCGCCTTCGTGGCATAAGGCCTAAGACTTAGGGTGGCTAAACAGGGCCGCAGTGTCCTCCAAACCCAACCTCTTGCCCTCCAACCTCAATGGACCTGCTAACCAGGCCCAGTCCGGCCAGAACCCCCTCTATATCGCCTAAAATACATCACCATCCTTCCTAACATTGTTGTGTCCCAGCTTACAGCGATGTTAAATGGATTACATCCCTCGTTGGGCCGCGGCTCAGCAGTGCAGCTCCTTTCTCCTTTGGTAAGCCGGGCTCTCGGAGACCTTGTTGGCCAATGATTCGTCTGATGTGATGTGTGTTTGTTTATTAGTGAATCTAAGGCTACTCGTTCTTCTTTGGACAGGTTGTTTGCTGGAGACGTCCTGTTACAATTGACATACGGATTCATAAGATCTTTCAGTACAGTATCGTAGAATATTTCAAAATGATCCTTGATTTTTGACAGGGGAGTAAATGTACTCTTTGGTTTGAACACAGTGGGGCTGATTCACAAAAGAGTTTCATGTAGGTTACGTATTTCATCCGCGTAAGTCCTGTTTCTTTCATAGGACTTCCGCGGACTTATGCGGACGAAATACGTAACTTGCATGAACCTCTTTTGTGAATCAGCCCCAGTGTGTTTTGCAAGCTGTATAGGTTTCACAGCATGGGTGATACCCTCATACATTTCACACTCCAGATCATTCAGTTACTTCAATGTTAAACTCTCTTATATTTTTTGACAGTGGCACATCAGCTGTCTGAACCCAGCTGGTTCCTGTACCCCACTCCTGTGCAAAATATTTGAGTAATTTAAGTTTCCTGACATATTTAAACAGTTCAATTTTTAAATCCACAAAGTCAAAATTATACAATGGACAGAAATTAAGACCCTCATATGTCCTTCCAATTCCATCCTGGTTTTCAGAGCCAATTAAAGGATTGAAAAAAAAATCAAGTGATGAGAATGTGGGCTGTGCGAGTCATTGGTTGGAGCATGTACAAAGGCATTACTCGCTCTCCAAAGACATAAATCGAGAGTCTTCAGAAGTCATTGTTTCCTTCCTCCCTCCTCTGTTATTATGGTGTAAGTATACCATAGGGCTACTCGTCAAATAGCGCACCATCCTCCTGTCACTGCACAACAATGAGACACACTTTGCAGTTTTATGCACACCGTACATGCAACATTTCATTAAACTGTAGAAGGAAGTGATGGCGCTAAGGATTGTGGGTAGGCACGTTATTCGCTCGCTGGAGATTTTTGCCCTGCATTGCGAGTTCAGCTTGCACGCTGTCATTGGTCAACGGAAAGCGAGCTCCTATTGGGCGAGAGGTGCTAGCAGACCCATCTCTTCATTGATGGCAACTTACTCCCATTGGCTAATAGGAATGCATTTGCTATTGGACAATGGGACCAGTTCCCATTGGGCAATTTACTATATGTAATTGGACATATCCAAACACTTACCTTCTTTCAGACAATGTATACGGCCCACACTGTGGACGCTGCCGTGACTGTTACACCCTTAGCGGTGTATTGCAAAGTTTAAATCTGAGAACTTCATTTGTAGACTGCTAAAGGTGCTCACCTATCTTAGGTCCCTAATGCTGGTCAGACCACAAGGTTTACACTCACTTTAGGTATACCTGAGAATGTCTAATCTGTTTAAATGTACTGCTCTATCTGAATAAGGTTCCATCCTCTTTAGGCCCCGCATACTGTTCAAAGTGCCCACCTTTCTTTGGCCCCCTAATGCTTGTTAGACAACATGGGTGTACTCACTTTAGGTGTACTTGAGAATGTCTAAATCTGCACACCTCATCTGTTTAAATGTACCACGCTATTTGTATAGGGCTCCACCCCCCATAGGCTTCCCTATTTTGAAATAATAAGAATGCACCCGCCTATGTGCAGTTTAGTCCGGGTTAATTCCCGCATTCCACTGCATGTGGTACTGCATGGAAAAGTGGAACGCACGTGGGTGGGGAGGGCTATGTAGGACGTGCCGTGTGATCAGATAGTTGGTTTCCACTAGTGCTCATTATTTTAACTGCTACATCTAGCTGGCGGCGGGCCTTACCTGCGGGGAATGTATAGCCTGTTTCACTAGAGCAGATAGTAAAACCTATTACAGATAAGCCAGTAGTTCCAACTAGCAGCTGAGAGTATAGTTGTCTACAGGATTACTATAGTATGTCACGCAAGAGAAGTAGCACTCATTAAGGTAGGATAGGTCAGCAGACTGTTATGGCTAGAGACAATGGGCATTAAGGGGGATTAGGGAGGCAGACTATCAAGGAGGTATTTAACTAGTGGTAGCAGTGGTAATGTGTGGTGCAGCGCTCCCGCAAAGTCACAGTGCTTTCACCGGTAATCTTTCATTCCTTATGCTAGGGGCTGACCAGAGAACAACACCGTTGCGTTGAAGTGTCTCCTGCTGCATCGGTATGCCTGTGTCTGCCGAATCAGATGGCTATCCTTCGGGGGGGTGGAGGGCTTATAGGGGCCGACGAAAAGGCCATTCGGGCGATCTTCTACCTGACTCAGGCCCATGCTAACTGGGCAGGCGCTAGAACCTGCCCAGGCGGATAGAACAACACATGTCCGGGCATGATGATTTACCTTCTACCACTTTACCCGTCTTTCCTTTTCTGGACTTCTCCCCTTCCATTCTACACACTTACCTCTGTTCAAGTATCAATGAGTCCCACTGAATTCACCTTCATTCTGCTCCCTCTGCCGTCCGATCACTGAACCTCCCTGTTCCCTTTCACACCCCTCCCACAGCCCCTCCGAAGGCGGTGGGAGCCGTGCCCGGGCGCCATACAAATGCTGGCTTAACATAAAATAACATGACATAACATGTTTACACTTGAACATTTCATAAACAAATTTATAACCAGACTTTACTGAGTTGGAAAAAGAAAAGGCCTCATTTATTTAAAGTACATATATATCTAATGTGTGGTTACATGCCATGATTAGTGAAATCTTTATTAGTAAATCTCCATTTATTAATTATTCACCTGCTGAAGTCATACCCCCTTAGCTTACAACCCCCACCTTTGATGGTACCATGGGCATGCGCAGACTTTTTCATTGCTGGTTCCGGCAATATGCCTCCAAAGACCAGTCTTAGAGGATGGGTAATCGCCCAAAGATCAAGCAGTGTCACCCCTCATTTCCTTCTGATCGTGGCTGTAACCCCTCAACCCGCAAAGTGGTTTCCGCTGCTTTGCGGTTCCCCCGCAATTGTTCTTTCATCCTAACCATTTATTTGCAGCCTGCTACCTCTAACTCGTCCTTTAAATCCCTTTCGTTCTGATCACGAATAAGACTTGTGCCCTTGTAAGGCAATGTATGGAGTTCACTCTTGGCATAATTATGCCTAATGGCAGCACTTAAGGGGTACAATTCATTATAAAAACGTCAGTGCCTACATCTGTCAGTTGTACCCCATCTGGGAGGAAACCTGGGTGCTGCACTGGGTTACCGAATCCGTGGCATATAGATGCAAATCCATTCCATAAGCAGAAAGGTTGCGTTGCCTGGTTCATTGCGCTCACGGACTCAGCCCCTTTCTATTTATGTCTGGCAATTCTCTCCAACCATATAATCTTCATTTCCTCTAGTCTTCGACCTCTCCTTATCAACAATGATTGCTTCTCCTGGGTCAAAACTGCCCTGCCCCATGGGGTTAAATCATTTCCACCCAAATGTACCGCTAGAAAGTCAGGTTTTGGTACCCGTGCTAATAAATTTCCTAACCTCGGCTCTAATTCGCACCATTTCTTGCTAGAGCCTCCCAACCACTTGACCTCAGTGTGCTCCTGGCCAATTCCAAGCCTCAGTTTTTTAGTTGAGTCCCCCCTCTTTTCAGCCCTCTTTACAAACGAGTATCCCACTAGCTATACTGAGATCCTTGAAATGCGTGCGTGACCTAGCACCCAAAAAACAAATAGAGAGACTATTAAAGGGAATTCCACCTACCAATATTTTAAAAGCGCATTCACCTAGGGCCACTCGTGCAGCAGTTGTAGCAGCCCCAATTCTGCCAGAATGGGTACAAAACTTGGCTCCTTTGGGGCCTGTTTTGTCAAGTGAGTTATGCATCTCTCCTGAGACAGGCTCTTGTTTTGCCTGATTTTGAAAGAATAACCATTCCACTAAGGTCTCCCACGCTGAAGAAATCCCACACAAACTCACTTTTGGCCACCCCTTTATTAGACCTCCAGAGCATCTTGCGCCGAGCTTCCCTAGCAACCTCATCCTATGCAGCCCATAATACTTATTTCTTTACTTTGCCTCACTTCCTAGGTCTCCTAGTCCGGTAGCATCAGTTTCCTTATTTTATTTATTTATTTTATTTAAAAGCTTTTTTAGGGCGACCCTGCGGATGCTCTGGGCCGCAGACTAACAAATATACAAACATCAACTGATGAACAATAAAAACGGCAGACAGATCGGGCCATCTGCCATTGGTCTCCTACTGGTGAAGCACCCGTGGCTTGTGTTGGCCGGAAGACATCCAATTGAGTGTTTTATTGTTCCTGGCCTGCTGAATGAGACCGATGTTCGAGCGTGCCATGAGGGGCGGAGAAGTAAGATGCTGTGGCATCATGACTTCCTGTGTTGAGCCTCCAGTCTAAAAGCATTGATGACAGGAGAGCAGGCCGGCGCCTGGAGCTCCCATGTAGCACCGTCGGGGATTGTAGTGTCCTTGGGATACAGGGGGACAGAGCTCGGGATGACGAGGGTACCTCCCTCCTCCTCTGGTCTTGTGGTGGCTGAACTTCCTAATCCAGAAAATGACATTTTAACATTCTCTTGCAAAGATTTAAAGACTAAATAGAGCGGAGTGGTGGCGGAAGAGAATTCCAAAAACGTGAGCCTTTGCAGACAATGGTTGTGCCACCTTTCGTGTCTTTTTTGAACGTGGGGGACAATAAATGATCAGCTTTCATGGCTCAGTGACGCCGGGTGGCTGGGAGACTGTGTGCCCACTTGTGAGTGTATGTGGGGCTCAATTGTCTAAAGGCGTTTCACATCCAGTCACAGATATGAAAGGTTAATTGGGCCTCTATCATCAGCCACCCCAGTTGGTAGCGCCAGGGGCTCAGATGTTGTCTCCATGAGAGGCTGAAAATTAGCCTGATGGCCCAGTTCTGCACCCTCTGCAAGGCATACAGGGTTTTCTTGGTGGGGCTGAGCATGAAGGATAGTCCGTAGGCCATCAGAGACCCCACAAATGCTTGATAGCGTCATTTTTTCTGGAGTAAGTCCAGCAGGGGAAAGAGTCTGGCTAGGGAATTAAGCTGGTGATGGCACGCACTGACCGTGGGGCTGCACGTGCTGCCCCATCCAGATGGTGACAGATCCTAACGCCCAGCTTCCGCCATTTCAATAGTGAACGGTGGACATACTACTTCGGCACAAGGTAAGTGTGATTTACAAATTTAGAATATCTGTTTTTGTAATAATACACACGCGATCACCCTAGTAATAAACTTTACATGTACAGGTACCGCAATAGACTAACTTCTACAGCATAGTGAGGTGATATGACGTGGATCTACATACACAGTGAATTTTTTACCATCCTGTGTCGAAAAATAGGGTAATATATTTGACAAATTTCTGAGGACACATGTTATCCCTGATGAAACCTGGTTCAATTTCTTAGGCCCTGGCTGCACGAGGCATTCATCCCGGGCACGCTTGCGCCAGCAGGGTAAGCTAAGCAGTGGCGCGTCTCTTCTAACCAGACTGTCTTCCCACAGACCTGATGGACCATTCCTTCAAATAATCAACAGTAGGCTACTTGGGTTTCATGCCCATTACTAGCCGTGTTTATTCAAGCTTCGGTTTACAAATATATACCCTTGTGCTCTGGGGCTGGGCTGATGTAACTGGCATGATGACGTGACAAAGATACACATTTTCTGCACGTAGGCACGGAACAATCCTAGGAAAACACTCTTCGTACAAACAGTCTTCTCTTTCTGAGTACAAGGTCTCTATCCCCCCTGCTAGAACGCCCTATCTTCCTTCTGGCGGTGGCCCAATGCCACCCTCCCTAATTTTGGCGACACTGCCTCCACGGGATGGCAGCACATTCTCCTGCCTGGCTCGGGGGAGCGAGCTTTGTCCCTGGAACACAGATAGGCAAAATATGGCTCCTCTCAAAGCATATCAGTCAGCCAGCCCGAAAACATGTACACTCTTGGAAAACAGGCTTTCCATTCTTGCAGTATCAAGGTTACAAAACTGCTGCTCTTGACATTTCTTCACTTTGAAAGCAACTAAGCAAAAGGCCATTTCTGAGGCTTACTCGTAGTGCAAGATTTACATGTTACCACTTTTCAGTGAACACACTTTAATGCTTTCTCGATGAGCCTGAAAGAAAGGGTTAGCACATAAATTTCATTACACGTGTTCACCTGCAAGAAAAGCAATGTTAGATTTCAATCCATGAGCTCGCTCAAATATAAGGCACCATGCTCTTCGGTTTCTCCTTAACCTACACAATGCTAACCTGGGGGTGAGGCCAAGCTAAATTCGAGCCCAAGGCTCAACAGTCCTCAGTATTAAAGAGCCAGACGCTGGACCCGGCATCCTTGGGGATCGCGCTGCAGGCCCCAATGGGGTGTGCGGCCTCTTCTCACCTCGTCACCTGCAGGTCAATCTGGCATTAACTAAGATTCATACAATCTAGAATCACTGATATTAATATATAGTGATAAATACTTCTGAACTCTCTGTTCGCTTTATTTTGCATTTTCAGATACAAGTTAGTTGCCTTTGTGGCACACCTGATTTTAGCTGTGTCCGGAAGCATATAATATCCCCATTAACTTGGTTAGCATTTGGACTAGTAATTTAAATTAGTTCCTGTTCTAGTAAATAAAGCTTTCTCGCATTATTTTTCAAAAGGGAAATATTTCTGTGAATGAGAAATTATGGCTCTAAAGATGGATCATGTGATCCGAAACGCGTTAGCCTAGCAACATGCTCGACATCAGCAACTTCTGAATTTGAATTTGTTTGTACATGATTACACGGAAGAATTTGTTTTTTCTAAATATACTGTGCATATAGGAATACAATATTGTTTATATTGTGGGGGAGTAATTCAAAAATGTGCACATGTATATAAATCATGTATGTTATGTATAATTGTTTGACTAATACCTCTTCTATTTTCAATTCATAAAACAAGCTGTCTTTGAAAAGAGTGGAAATTATTTTCACAGTGAAGAAATCTACTGAGTAGTCAGTTTCTCTAGAGTGTGCTGGGCTGGGTTGCCGTACAGCCAATATTTTCCTTATGTGTTTTATTTTCTCGCTGGCCACGCAAGAACATTACCCCATGCACCGATATTTTGAATTAACATATCGCAACATGTTTCATATTTGTATTTGTATGGGTATGGGAACTCTTCTATTTTTAACCTCTCATCTGCCTTCACCAGCACTGCACGCCCCAATGTCATCTGCGGCCTGCCCAATCCACCTGTGTACATCTGCCAGCACTGCACATGCTCACTTTAATTTAATTACAGCTGGTGTTGGCTTTGCCGCTCCTCTTTGCCCTGGTTGGTGCCTTTAAACACAGCCCAGATTTTCCAATTGTGACTGAACCCACCCCTAACTCTGCCCTGCACTTTTGCTTGCTTCTTGTCTCTGTTGCTGCATCTTTGTTTTGCACTGCCATGAAGTTTCCATTCTTCAGCACCGAGAGTACCTACCGTACTCACAGCCCCCACCCACCATGACTGACCATGATACCCTATTATTGGTCCAGGGTGCTGCCACGTCAGTTTTCAAGACAGCGCCGCCCCCTGATTTCCTGCTTAATACGGGGATACCACCTCGTCTTTGGGAGCACTCGAAGAAGAAATTCTTGACTTACCTGTGGGCCATAGGTGGCAAATATTTTCTGCCTGATCAGAAGCAAACCAAACTGGAACATTCAGTTACTATGGAGGATATTGGTGAGGAAACTCTGGAGGAGTTCCAGACCAACTTAGTCCAGTTGGAATCCTTTTATGGTAAAAATACCAAATTCATAATAGTACAACATACATTTTTGGTATGAACCCAGCTTCAGGGTGAATATGTTTAGGAGTTTGCTGTCAAACTGCTCGCACACACTGCTCTTTGCGAGTATGGAGATGCTACTTATGACATGATTCATAATGAACTGGTTGTCCGCTACGCCAATGCACATGTGCAATCTCAGTCTTTGCTATAGAATCGCCTCGTCCCTTGGAAAGGACTCAAAATTGAACAGACTGTGAAAGGGGCTAAGTCTCTCAAAGTGAAGGATACACCGTGAGTGGACCAGAAGTTCATGCTGTCAAGTTGAAGCACAGGACTAAGAAGCCGGATGCTTCAAAATCTGTTTCTTCCAATCACAAACAAGAAGAGGGCCAGGGCAAGAAGATGTGTTTCCACTGCAGAGCCTGCTCCCATCTGGCTAATGACTGCTGATGCACGGTGCGGGACAATGCACTTTCCGTTCTTGTTGTAATGTGGTGGATGCCACCCCAGCTACGAATGATAATCAGGGGGATACTTGTTCCAACATCATCGTTCGTTGTACCTTCCAAGTTTCTCTTAAACATTAATGAACAAGACACACCGGAAGGTCCCAAAGATCTTGTGGGGCTCAATGGCTATAACTTGTGGTTGCTTTTGGATTCAAGTTCCCCATTGACTGATAAATGCAGAGACTTTTGTCTCCGTCCCATGAACTGCAATGCTGCTTCCGTCTGTCAGTCCATTGGGAAATAGGGTCGCAGGCATCAATGTCATAGGGAGAGCTACAGTTGACATTTCATTCAGGAGTCTGTCTTTCACTGTTGAAATACATATTGCCAGTAAGGATAACAATTTGCCTAGCTGGCTTCATCAAAATGATCTCCAGATGATACTGCGGTATGGTCATGAAGTCTACGTGTCCACTGTGCTTGAGGACTCAATGCAGGACATTGGGCAGTTTTATCCAGATGTGTTTATTGATAACCTGGGTTTCTTCACACAGTTTGAGCACAAGATTTGTCTGAAGCGTGAAGCATCACTAGTTGTCCATAAGGTGAGAGATATGACTGCCCGCAAGCTCCCTGCACTGTGCCTAGAAATTGACAATTTGCTCAAGTTGGATGCTGTATAGCCGATAGAGGCATTCAGATGGTGTTGAGTTTACATGTGCAGAAAAGCACTACAAGGGCCTGGTAACAGCAACATGTTTAATGATGAAGGAATAACATCCAGCAGGTAAGTAAGTTACAAAGGGAATGACCAGTAAACAGCCACTGTGGAACTAAGGAGAGAAAGAATTCAAGGGTAGAATGAGAGAGGAAAGAGAAAGAGGACAAAAGGGAAAGCCCCGAGGGAGGTCAATCTACCCGACAATGAGATAGCCCGAGGCCGCAGGCTGAGGGCTATATCGTTGTTGGAGGGAGGATTGACCTCCCAAGGGGCTGAATAATATCCCATATACACAGAAAGTGCAGACAATATTTCATTTATGAAACCCCAC
>JAUEJG010084192.1:0-10057 GCA_032274985.1 Desmognathus aureatus | reverse complement strand
ATGCAAATAAAAATAACAGGGAAAATCAAAACCCTTAACACAAAAGAGAATACAGAAAAAAATTATATATATATATATATATATATATACACACAAAACGTCAAAGCGAAGCAATGACGGAACGTCCTTGAACACCCCATGGGGTAACCTGCAATCAAAGTGGGGCCAAACAGACAACGCCAAAACAGGAGAAATTCCAAATAAAGAATTTATTTAGAGAGACATGGGCAGGGACAGGGAGGAGAGCAAAATGCTATTTCCCGTTTCACCCCTCCAAATAGAATGCTAGACGGGGCTCATCAGTAGCTAAAGGACTGCTTGAAACACTTGAATTAAATAGAGGAGCCCGCCCTTTACCTTAAAGAGGCAGTGCCCACATAATACATAAAGCAAGAGAAACATACAAAATAGAAAAAATAAATATTCAATGTTGAGCCACCCACCGCCAGTCCTAACAAAAAATATGAACAATGCATGAAACCCAGCATAAAAAGTGTAACACAAAATTTGCAGTCAAAAGAATAAAACAATAACACAATACCAAACATCCCTAAAAAATTAATTAACAAGGGAAGAAGGATTAATATTGCTGTAAATAAGCAACACAAATAGCATAAACATGGCAAAAATGCGTAACTTCCAAAAAATGCATCATAATTGAGAGAACCATAGGAAGTACGAAGATCTTAGAGCAGAGCTGAAACCAATGAAATAAATCATAGCGACAAAGCAGAAAAACCATACAGTAGACAAACAATGTACAACAGATCAGATAAACAAGTGAAGGCCAGTAGTAGTATTAAGGCCCCATTTTGGATTCAACGTATTGAATAACAATATACACTTGGTTTCTTCCTTCCTAAGGGGGATGTCAGACAGTTTACCTTGTTTGGGAACAGATCTGGAGCTGGTTACAACCTGACGTATCCCCCAAAACCTTAGTGAGGAGGGATCAGACATATGGGCAGCCGCGTAATGAACCGCCATAGCATACGTGCGATCATTACCACGTATGGCCCTCATATGTTGGAGAATACGCAGGTTGAGCTCATTAACACTGCTACCAATGTAGCGAAGGCCACAAGGACATTGGAGCATATAGACTACATTGGCCGTTTTACAAGATATAGAATCCTTAACAGAGAAATTTGTACCATCAGAAGGATTAAAAATATCAACCACATGGTACAGTGTTTTGTTACAGGCACGGCATTTGCCACAAGAATGAAATCCAGAAGTTGAAGACCTGGAATTAGGCAGGTTGGAAATAAAGTGGCTAGGGACAAGGCGATCCCGTAAATTCGGAGCTCGGGAAGAACACAAAGGGGGTCGAGCAGGGAGAAGGGAGTCTAGCACTGGGTCAGTTTTCAAAATTGACCAGTGTCGAGCAAAAATGCTACGTACTCCACTATCCTGAACACTAAAGGGAATCACCATCCGGCTATATCCCAGTGCATCAGCCTTGTTCTTCTTAGTGAGGGAAGTGATTCTCTCTATGTTGAAAGCCTGATTAGCAGCCCCCTTGACCAGTTTAGAAGGGTAACCTCGATCATAGAACCTACGGGCCATCCTATCAGTCTCCTGAAAAAAATCAGCATCCGAAGAACAGTTACGCCTGGCACGTAACATCTCACAAAAAGGGATACTGCGTATACAGGAGGGGACATGGAAGCTAGAAGCATGAAGGAGTGAATTGCCAGAATTAGGTTTCCTATATAAACGGGTCTGGAAGGAAGAATCCACCACCAAAATTTCAAGATCCAAAAATTGAACTGAAACAATTGAAACAGTGTGGGAGAAATGAAGATGCAGGTCGTTATCATTTAAAGCTTGGATAAATTCAATAAGCAAATCAAGAGGTCCTTTCCACACCAAAAACAAGTCATCGATGTAACGGACATAAAACTTAACATGTTGAAAATATGCAGAAAAACCAGTGCCATATAGAACAGACTCCTCCCACCACCCCATAAATAGATTGGCATAAGTGGGTGCCACCGCAGCACCCATGGCAGTACCCCTTAATTGATGGTACAATTGTCCATCAAACAAGAAAACATTGTGGGTGAGGCAAAAGGACAGCATTTGTAATAACATATCGGAGTGTTCCTCATAGCTGATGGATATGCGAGAGAGAAAATATTGCACAGCCTGGATACCATGTTGATGTTCAATGATGCTATAAAGTGAAGTCACATCCAGGCAGCACATGATGTCACCTTCTGACCATGGGACAGTGGAAAGGCGCGTTATTACCCCAGTGCTGTCAGCTACAAAGGAATCCAGCTGTGACACAAAACCCCGCAACTGCTTATCCAAAAAAATGGACAATGGTTCAGTAAGCCACCCATTAGATGCCACAATAGGACGGCCAGGGGGGCTTGTGAGAGATTTATGTACCTTAGGTAAAATGTAAAAGGTAGGGATAACTGGACTCTTGACTTTCAAAAAACGACCCTCATCCTTAGTTAGATATGACATGGAGGAACAGAGAAGATACTCATATTCCGTAATGAAGGTCTGCACAGTATCCATGTCCACCTTAGCATAAGTAGTGGCATCAGACAATTGTCGAAGAACCTCCCCAATGTAATCAGATCGATTGAGAACAACAACTGCACCACCTTTATCCGCCGGCTTAATGACAATGTTGTCATTAAGCCAGAGGTCGTTAATGGCCTGAGATTGACCACGAGTCAAATTGAGTGATTTAGAAGTGACAGTAGAACCCCTCAGTCTGTCCAGATCTTTGATGACAGCTTGACAAAAGATCTCCACATGGTCTTTAACAAGGCTAAAGGGAGTAAATTTAGATTTAGGATGGAGGTCGCTAGCCCAGATAATTTGGGCGGGGCGGATAGCAGGAGTACTAGAGGGGTCCTCATCAGCAGATAAATCAGTCAACAAGCCAAGTAAGTTGAAATCACGAGTAGAGACAGGGTCAGGTGGGCCAGAGTATCCTGAGGTATCCCCAGCCCCCGATGGCTCATAGGTGGCAAAAAATCTAGACAGCTTAAGCTTACGGGCAAACTTGAACAAATTTATTCTTGTCTGAACATAATTAAAGGCAGCAGTGGGACAAAAATTAAGGCCTTTGCTCAAGACCGCCAACTGGGCCGGAGACAACATAGTACCAGAGAGATTCAAAACATTACCAAATTCACCAGATACAGTTACGGAATTGGCTGTTGTTGCCGCAACTGGGAGCGGGTTTGTACTCCGCCTGGGCCTCGACCTCCTGGTTTTCCTCTTCCTCTTGTTCCTTTTCTGGCCACCCCTTGGACTTTGGGTGGAAGGACCTTGCCCCGATCTCGGGCCAGGCGCTGCTGAAGATCCTGCTGCAGCACTAAGAGTTCGTCGAGAAAATCCCCAGTAGCCACAGGGACATCCGTGCCACTGGCAACCGAATCATCATCAGATGCGAACGGAGACTGGAGAGGGTCAGACGGGGCCAAAGAAACAGACAGGGCTATTTGCTTGCGCTGCCGTAAGGAGGCACGAATGGAATCAAAACGACGAGCAAAGGTAAAAACCTGATCTGAAAAATAGTCCGTTCTGTCTCTTACAAACTTACGGCGCTTTCTTTGGCCTAGCTTCTCTTCTGCAATGTCCAATCTCTTCTCCATCTCCAGGAGTGCAGCGGACAGATCTTCATCCGAGTATGTTGCCAAAAGATCGGCTCTGATCTCATGTGCCTTCTGTCGAAACCGCAAAGTGTCTCTCTCCGCAAAATCAATCAAAAATGCCACGTCACGCATGGAATTCTCATGTTGGAGCTTCATCCAGCCCGGCATCATGGCAGGATCGGGATCTGCATAATTGGGCATCGTTAAGCGGCGTAGGCCCCTCGGTATTCTTTCCACCTCTATACTAGTCTTCAGGGAGGAAACCTCCCAAGACCGCGACATCTCCAACAACAAACAATGCTCCAACTCCTGCAAAGGTTTCTGCCACGCCGGTTTATGTCCGCCGTTGGCGGGGGCGGGCAATGAGGGTGCGTTGGTATCAGCATAAGCTCTCAGCATAAGGGCCATGCGTCTCTCCTCCCGTGTGCCCATGTCTCAAGGCGAGTCAAATAAAAAGCCCCACTATAATAAGAACAGAACAGGCCCCCAACGTGCACACAACCCGGTAATCGAAAAAAGAAACAAGGGAAAAGAAAAAGAGAGAGGGAAGCCCAACGAGCGCGAGACTGGTGAGTGAGTGCCAGCAACGAATATATACATATATATATATATATATATATATATTAGAACAACTCTTGTTATAGCGGCGCTTGATAATGTACTATTGATGTACAAATTGAGTCTTTAATGAATGCTATTGTCCACTCCATTGAATATAGTGTATCAAAATATGTTTCTTTATTCGTATTTCATTATAGCATATAAAAACATCCTGACGTTTCATTTCACAAATTTTTCTTTCTTTGAATTGTTCCAATGCATTCAGTCAAGTAGATTTTGTGCAATGACAATAAATTCCTTATTACATACGAGATTTCATGCCCGACGCGCGTTTCGCCAACCTGTGGCTTTCTCAAGGGCACTTAGATATCATGTTCTACAATAAAAACACATTGAAAATTATGTCAGCAGCCAAACCATATATGTGTTTTTTGGAAAACTTTTTAACTAACAAATTCATGATTACTTTGTTTGTTAATTATGACCATATTTCACGGTGACAGCATGTGTCAGTTTGTAATCTGTTTATAGACTTCATGCATAAAAATGCTGTCAGTGCATCAAAGCATGTCAAAGCATGTGAAAGCATGTTGTCATAATGTTATCTGAACAATATTATTTCAGAGAATTTTGAAATGCAGCCACTAATTCAGAGTTACAGTATCACAAAAATCAAATGAGGTAGTGTACATTGATGAGTATTAAATTTGTTTACTGGAAAGTAAAACATGCAGATGTAGTGAAAACTATATGTGTATATATATGTGGCGCAAAACATATCCTACCTGATTGCAGGATTTTAAAGGCAAGATAGACATAAGGAGGTCAGTGGACCTAAAAGGAAAAAAGAGAAAACCGCTGTTTGAAAAAACCGCTATTTGAAAAAACCGCCACTTGCAAAAGGGAGATTGCATATTGATACTTGCATGCCTTTAAGACAGGGCAACGGATATGGCCAATCGTACGTAAAATAAGCAGAGTTCCAAGTTTCTTACCTAATTCAGAAGGCTTGTGGGCCAAAGAAAGACAGAGTAGGACCACGCCCGTTGGCTTGGTGGTTTGATCGAAAACGCTGAAATGCCGGTATTTTTAAAAGGGATTCAAAGCGTGTCTCATGATGTCAGTTCCGGCCCAAAAGGATAGGGCGTACAGAAATTGCAACTGCGCATGTGCCTCCTCTATACTAGAGGGGTGGATGTCGCGCTATAGATCTAAGCGGCGGCCATCTTGTAACGGTGAAAGAAACAATGTTTCCTAACGTAAAGAATGTGTAAAATGTACGAAAGCCCGAGGAGAACCAATGAAGTCCCAAAGGCTTAAAAGTCATGCTCAAAATAACCTAGGTACTCACTGTGTTACTACAGTAAATATCAAGAATTGGGCCTATGCACATGTGTCTACGTGCCCTTTGAGTTACGGTGAAAAGTATTGCATCAAAGTTACAGGCGGCGGCCATCTTGAAATAATGAAAGAGACAGTACGGCCTGATGTAGAATGTATATAGATCATATGGAAACCGGCTCTAAATCATACCCAAACAACAACGCTGTATTATACTGTGATTGTAGGCAGCAGCCTGCATAAGATGGTACAATTTATAAAATAATATAATTCGTGATGGCGCTTAGTGTATGGGCATGCGAGCCGGAGAAAAACAATTTGTAACAAATCCATGGCTGGAGGTCTTTCTAAAAGACACTAGTGTTATGGAAAAGTTTAAAATGCCAATCCAAAATTCCATTAAATGACTAAATGTCACTCTTAGAAGGGCTGAGACGGCCGCGCTGTACTGTGCTGTGGTTTCAACAGCGAATTTCCTAAAATAGTGAAGAATATGATGGTATCTAGTGGGAGGGCATGCGAACCAAAGATGGAGTGGTTTGAGACAAGCCCGTAATTTGAGGTCTTCCTGAAAGACGCCAATATTGTAAAGAAAATATTAAAGAGACGTGTGCAATGATGCACATTTCCAAGCGAGTGGGCCATGTGTTCTGGTAATGCAACTATGATTATGTGTCCACATATATCCTCTGATGTAGAAAAGGGAATTGCACTTTTAAAGCAGAGGGCAGACATGTTGAGAAAATATATGAAAGGAACGTTTACTGATCCTTTATTCCAAGGATCTGAACCTCAGACTTCAATAGAGTTTTTGAAAAGAGCTGAATTTGAAGGAAAAGTGATCTCAAAAACGAGGTATCGCTGAATTTGTCTGCAGAAGCCGCTCATGCGCATTATATATGTGTGTCCTGAAGTATCTAGTAGAGTTACAGAGGGAGTAGAGTGTAATGTAATGCAAGGTAAAACACCATATAGTGTAACATGTGGTCCTATGTGATGAATAGTTCAATTTGTTAGGAAAATACAGGCATCCTATGTAATTTTACAACAGTTCTAATAATATACAGTTCTTAAATTTGATAATTTACGATCACTGTACTGATGAATAAGACTGGATGTAGAGTCATTTGAGGTTTTCATTGCTGAAGAAACTGCTTAATTCATGATCATCATTGAGGCCAAATTGTATACTGTTCAGTTTGCTGATCCACATGGCCTCTCGTTGCCTTAGAGACTGGATCTTGGTTTTCCCTGGTTCCAGAATGTTGATACAGTCTATTGCTTGAAATGTGAAATCTAGTCGACCATTATGAGCAGTGGCAAAGTGTTTGGTTAACGGTTGTTTGTAGTCTTTGTTGTAAATGCCTCTAACATGTTCTTGCAGTCTCAACTTTGTTTCTCTTTTAGTACTCCCAATGTATGTAAGGTTACATGTGCATTTAATCATATATATGGTATATGTTGTGTTGCAGTTCATGTTCTGTTGAATGGTGTACACCTTACTTTTCTGACTAGAGAATTGATGATGGTTTGTATTGACAAATACACACATGTTGCAGTCACCGCACGCAAAGAATCCAGTTGTTCTTCTTTGAAGCCAATTGCTCGTTTGCATTTTTTTGTTTTGTTTACAGAGTTTGTTTTTGAGTGATGGTACTTTCCTGTAACATATCTGGGGATTTGTTCCAACGTAGGGCAATAGATCTGAATCTGCAGTTAGTAAATTCCAATATTTCATCAGAATTTTCCGAGTTTGCCAGTGTTCAGTGGCAAAGTCCAAAATAAGTCTGATTGGCTCTGCCTCATGCATCCGTTTACCTTGTTTTGTGGATGGTTTATGTAGTAATCTCTGTCGGTCAATTGTGCTCACTTTGGTTTTGGTTTGATTCAGTAAACTTCTCGGGTATCCCCTTTGAGCAAGGCGATCACAGCATTCAGAGCTGATGTTGTTAAAGTCTGAGTCATGTGAACATATTCGTCTTATCCTAAGGAGTTCTCCATAAGGTATACTCTTCTTCAGGCTAGTTGGATGTGCACTTTGAAAATGAAGTATGGAGTTTACTGCCGTTGTCTTGCGATGTACTTTTGTGTGCAGGCAATTGTTTTTAATGTAGATGTTAAGATCCAAAAACTCGATTTCTTCAATGTCACTGGATGTGGTAAATTTCAAGTTGAAATTATTCTGATCAAGATACTGATGATAGTCGTCCAGTTCTTGCTGTGTGCCTTCCCAAATGATCAGTATGTCGTCAATGAACCTAATCCATAGGACTATTTTGTCTACAAGATGTTGTACAGTGGGAGACCAGGCTATTTCGGTTTCAAACGTGCCCATATACAAATTGGCATAGGATGGTGCCATTCTTGTGCCCATGGCAGTTCCGCATAGCTGTAGGTAATGCTGGTTTTTGAAGGAAAAAACATTGTGTTCCAGAATGAATTTAATCATATCCAAAATCATTTCGTTTTGATGGTAGAAACTGGCTGATTTGGTGCTTAGATGTTTCTTAATAGCTCTGAGTCCTAGTTCATGAGGAATGCTCGTATATAAAGCTGTGACATCTAACGTACACAAGATGTAATCTGGTTGCCATGGAATCCCCTCTAAGATTTGTAGCACATGGGTGGAATCGCGAACATAAGAAGATAGAGTCTGAACAAAAGGCTGGAGATGTATGTCAATGAATTCAGACATGTGTTCACATAATGAGTTTATCCCAGATAGAATGGGGCGACATTGAGGCGGTCTTTCTGCCTTATGAATCTTAGGTAATAGATACATGTGTGGTGTAGCTGGTGTCACAACTCTTAGATATCGAAACTCATCGTCATCTACCAGACCATCACGATGCCAGTGGGCAAGTTTTGTGTTTAGTTCAGTTTGGTAGGTTTTAGTTGGGTTGTTAGTCATTTTCTTGTAGCTCTTGGTGTCATTTAACATTTTCAGACCAATGGAGTAGTAGTCAGCTGTATTTAAAATAACAATATTCCCACCTTTGTCAGCTTCTGTAATGCAGATGTCATTGTAATTCATAAGTTTGTTAAGAGCTGACCATTCCTGTCTTGAGATGTTGTACTTGGGTTGTGGTGGGCGAGAATTGGTGCTTGCAGCAAGTTTGTACAGTTCTTGTGACACCAGATTGCAAAAAGTGTCGACACAATTCCCCGGAGCCAATTGTGGACAAAATGTAGATTTACTTTTAAGTCCAGTATTGGTGCTGGCATGAGTAAAGATATTCAATTCCGTACAGGTGTCCTCAAAATTGTAAATTTCTTGTGGTTCCATATGTAAGGAGGAAACAAGATGTATTTCTTCAATATCCCTTACAGTATGCGTCGAAATTGGTTCTGTGTAATGGATCTTTGGTTTTAAAGTTTTATTGCAGAAATATTTCTTCAATTTGAGTTTTCTGGAAAAATCATACAGATCAAGTTGGACTTTGAAGAAATCCAAAGTTTTAGTAGGGCAAAAGGACATGCCTCTATTTAGGACCTTGTCTTCATAGGTAGTTAGCTGTCTATTGGATAGGTTTACCACTAACGATTTGGTGCTCATTTGCCCTGTTTCCGTTGTGGACGTGGGGGTAATTTCAGTGTGGTATTGCTGCCCCCTTTGTCTCTTTCTTTGTCCTTGTCTGCGTCTTTGTTTTCTTTTTCCACCCCTGCTGCCCCGTTTTTTGAATTTGTTGAGTATTTACTAGGTGGTACTTGTAATGGTCCTTGTCGATTCACTTTACGAATTTTGTAAATTTCGTTCAGGAAAGATTTCGTCCTGTCATTAATAGAGATTGTGCTGCCTGTATCTGAACATCCGCTTGCCAGACTGTCAGTATCTGATATCTCTGATTCACTTTGTATGATTTTGTCATCTGGTGTTGTGGGGAATTGATTTTTAGGTAGTCCTCCCACTTTGTCAAATTTTTTATGAAATGTATAAATCCTGCCTGATTTATAATCTTGTTGATCACGTAAAAATTGAGTTTGTTTTCTGGTCTGGATATCTGTTTCAAATAGATTAATTCGTCTTTCCAGTTCTTTGTAATTGAAGTCTAGTAGATCTTGTCCTAGTTTCATTTCCTTGATTTGCTCATTGATTTCTGTGATTTTATTCTCTGCTTCCTGTCTCAAATCCTCATTGAGCTCTATCAGCATTTTCATTTTGTTCATGGAACTATCTGTGGAGTTTTTCTCCCATTTCTGCGCCCATTCGAAGGTAAGGCTTTCTGCCGAGGGGAACACCATGTCCCTTAGTCCTCGAGGTATCATGTTATTCTCAATATAATTTTGTAAAGTTGACACTTCCCACCATTTTGAAATTTCTCTTTTGATTGTACGTTCCAAGAGTAGAAACAATTGACTTGGAGTTTGCAAAAGTGGCGGTTTATTAATTGAGTTACTTTCATTAGTATTTGAGAATAATGCTCTAGCTCTTTCAACTCTGTTTTTCTTATAATCCATAATTTCGTTTGGCTGTTGATTAAAGGAGCACCTGTTAAATGATTCTGGCCAAAAATTTTTCTTTTGTTTTC
>JAUEJG010083083.1:0-10062 GCA_032274985.1 Desmognathus aureatus | reverse complement strand
ATCAGATGAAGGTGACTCAATACCTGATTATTGCCATCAATGAAGCTCTTTTGGTCCAGAACAAACATTCACAGATGTTATATCATTCGATCCGACTGCATGAGCAACATATGAAGCAGTCGGAATTTTGGTACAGGGTGGCTGATCCAGTTATATATTACACTCAAAAGTACCTGCGTGAGCTGCAGAGTAGCATAGATCAGCTGATCAAAGCTAACATACCATTGTACCTGGTGTCAGTGGACATGACCCAGCAGATATTGCAGACAATGCATCAGGTGCAAGTGGAAGATATTCAAGTGCGAGTAGCACTAGAAATGGGGACAGCATTAAGAGATACCGTGTTGGAGCAATTCCATGATGCTCCCATAAGGGCATAACGGGAACCACCGATCTCATATCTCGATACTTCTGGTGGCCAACCATTAGAACGGATGTGCAACAGTATGTCAAAAGATGTCCCATGTGTGCACAGATGAAAACTGACAATACAAAACCAGCAAGACTCTTGAAACCACTAGAAGTGCCAGACAAGCCCTGGCAACACATTGCTACTGATTTTATTACTGGTCTACCAGTGTCTGAGAATTGCACTGTTATCATGGTCACGATTGACTCCTTTACAAAGATGGTTCATCTCACGGTCCTTGAGCAACTACCTGGTGCATCCACATTAGCCCTCATTTTCATCAAAGAGATATACCGCCTTCATGGGCTTCCCAGTAAGATTGCATCAGACCGGGTTCTCAGTACACGTCCCACTTTTGGACTCATCTTTGTAAACAACTGTCAATTCACAAGATGTTCTCTTCGGGGTATCATCCCCAAACCAACAGGCAGACTGAACGTGTTAATCAGACGATAGAAGTCTTCCTTCGATGTTACACCTCTTTAACTCAGGATAACTGGGTCCAGTTGCTCCCGCTTGCAGAATTCACGTATAACAATGCCACTCATTCCGCCACTGGTTTCTCACCCTTTTACCTGGCTACTGGCACGCATCCTTGTCCCGTTCCTCAGGTGTCCCAGTGTGGAGGATCTGTTCCAGAGGTTAACAATAGAATTCAGGAATTACAAAGAAACCATGCCATAGCCCAGCGCCAGTTACGTCTGGCAAAAGCCAGAATGAAACACAGTCTAGATTTAAAATGCAGAGCAGCCCCCGATTACCAGTTAGATCAAAAGGTCTGGTTGTCTTCTCGCAATATGCCTCTCAGTTTTGGCTCTGCCAAGTTGGCACCATGATTTTATGGCCCTTTTCGTATACTTCAGAAAATAGGCACACATGCAGTACGGCTTCAACTACCCACATCGTGGAAGGTACATCCAGCCTTGGCGATCCAGTGAGTTTTGTAAAACCCTACATTCCGTGCCCTCTTCATTCTAAGATTGCACCTCCTCCACCTGTTAGTGGGATAGATGTCTACGAGGTTGAAAAGATTCTAGATGCCAGACGGAGGGGTAGAGGGGTACAATATCTGATTGCCTGGAAATGGTATGGTCTTCATGAACATTCCTGGGAGCCCGCCCGTAATGTTAATGCTCCTCGACTATTGCGAGAATTCCACAGGCTACATCTGGACAAACCCGGGCCGCCCGAGAAAGGGCACTGTGTAGCGCGTATTGCCATACTCCCTATCTCAGGGTCCGGAGGGGAGCTGGTTCCCGCTTCAGACCCCGAACACGTGTCTTACCTTTCCCTTCACCTCTGCCACACTCACAGTTCGTCGGCGGGGTCGGCACTGCTTTCGGGCGTGGCAAAGTCTGAGAGCAGGGGTGGCCTTGGTCCTTGTTGCTCGCGGCACGGGGGCGCCGAAGGATCGCAGGAGGTGGTCCAGTGTGGGGTGTGGCCCGCCGCCGCAGCAGCGTTTAGCTGGCACAGTGGCGGCCATGTTGTATTGGGAAGATCTCCAAAAGACACAGACGGCAAGGGCTTGCCCAATCCAACATGGAGGCCAGAGTGCTCAGTCCAGTTCTTGTTAGTGATTAACCAATCACAGTAAGGCTAACACTAAATAATATCAGTGCAGATCACCGGTCATTGCGTCTCAACGCTCCAGTGCATGTTGGTGTGTTCCACGTGTGGCTGTTCCTTGACTCCTGACTACTCTTTGATCCAAGAGTCCAGTCCCTGATTCCTGCCCAGCTCCTATTCTTGTTGGGGGTTCCAGTCATCAGCAATTATCCTTTTTGGTTATTGGTGTTTTTCTGCAATTGCCTGTGCTACTGTGTCCGGATAAACATTATCCTTACCTGTTTTCCTTCCAGTTTTGTTTTGCAGTCCTTTGTGACCAGACTTCAGTGCATTTTCTCCTATTGGGTTGTTTCTCCCAAGGACTGCTGTTAGTCCGAGGGGGGCAGCACTGAGTTATCTCGGCCCTAGCTTCTGGGGAAGAACAGCCATATCTGCGGTCTACCAAGAAGAAAACTTACAAGGCTCTTCCTGTCCGTCCAGCCCTTGACAGGAAGAAGACCAGGACATACTGGCTAAACTCCCCAACATGATGCAGGGCATCAGATGTCTAAAGCAAATTTGGTGAAACTCTACATCGAAACATCAGTCCAGCCAAAGGCTGTACGTCACCGAAGAAAACCATTCCACATGCGCCCTCTAGTAGAAAAAGAACTGCATGACCTAGAGAAAGCAGACATCATAAAGAAAGTAACGGGACCCACTGGGTCTCCCCAATGGTCGTAACTCACAAACCTAAACAGCCTGGGAAGGTGAGAGTGTGCATTGACATGGGCCTCCCTAACACTGCCATCATCAGGGAAAGCCATGTCACCCCCACGCTGGACGAGATCATCGCAGACCTGACAGGGTCTCTTTCTTCTCAGAACTCGATCTTAATGCAGGATATCACCAATTGAAATTCCATACAGACTCTAGATACATTACCATGTTTTCTTCGCACATCGGCCTGAGGATGTACAAACGACTACATTTCGGCATCTCCTTAGTCTCTGAAGCCATCCAGCATGCAATTCAATCAGTGTTGTAAGGCCTCCACAGAGTCCTGAATGTTAGCGATGATAATCTTGTTTTTGAACCCACCAAATTAGAATACATCACACGTCTAGCAGCAGTGCTGAACAGACTCAATGATGCTGGACTATCCCTTCACAGCGAAAAGTGTGAATTCCTGAAGGAGGAACTATACTTTTTTGGACACATCTTCAACAGCAGGGGTGTATTGGCTGACCCACTCAAGGTGGAAGATATCAAGGTGGCGACGCCTCCCACAACACCAACGGATGTCAGGAGTTTTCTGGGAATGGCGACATACTGCAACCATTTTATTAGGAATCTAGCAACACTCTCAGAGCCGCTGAGAAACCTGACCAAAGCCTCAATGCCATGGCTCTGGGACGACAAGTGTTAAGAGGCCTTCCAGAATATCAAGGACTCCCTATCAGCTGAGACAACAATGGCTTTTTACAACAAAAACCTCCAGACGGAATTGTATGTCGACGTGAGCCCAATGGGACTGGGTGCAAGCCTACTCCAGAGTTCTGTCACGGGAGACATGAGGCCGATTGTCTATGCCTCCAGAGCCCTCACACCAATGGAACAAAGGTACTCCCACATAGGGAAGGAAGCCATTGCTGTCCTGTGGGGGTGCCGTCACTTTCATCTGTACTTGTATGGCCGAAAATTCACTGCCTACATGGACCACAAGCTGTTAATCCCAATATTCATGCGTCCCTCCCCCATCCACCAGCAAGGATTGAGAAGTGGCTCCACCACCTACAGCAGTATCAGTTCAACCTCACATACCAAGTGGGCGCTGACAACCTAGCCTATTTCCTATCCTGACACCCGCGCCCAGCCACAGCAACAAAAGTACAGGAATCTCACTACACTGAGGACCACATCTGCCAGGTCGTCCACACAATGAAGCCGAGGGCTTTGAACCTGACCAAGATCGTGGACCACACCCAGCAAGACTCCTGATATGACATCACAAAGAACGTAGTAATATCAGGTGACTGGAACTCGTTTCTCCAACAGAACCGGAACTGCACAGAGGCCACGCAAAGCTTTCTCATGGGGATCATCATAGTTTGACACTAACTGTCCATCACCAAAGTGGGCCTCCTCCTCAGAGGCACCCGCATCGTCATTCCAGTTAGCCTGCAAGACAGAGTGGTCACCCTCGCCCACGAGGGACATCAAGGCCTCATGCATGCGAAATCACACATCAGAAGCAGAGTATGTTTTTTGCGCCTTGGCCACAAAGTAGAGGAGGTTGTGGCCACATGCCTTCCATGCTAAGCCTCAGGGAACCCACTCGTGCCAAACCCCATCTGCTCAGCACCACAGGGACAGGTGCGCTGGGAGTCAATAAGCATCAATTTCTGCACAGTTCAGGAGGGAGCATACCTATTGGTCACAATCAACACCTTTTCCAGATACCCGGAAGTCGAAATAGTCACTTTTACGATGGCTGAAGCGGTATTACCGGCAATGGAGATGATGTTCATGATTCACGGCCTCCCCAAGACAGTAAAGAGTGACAATGGCCCACTATTCCAAGGGAAAGAGTTTCACACATACCTGGAGGATCTACGCATCACCCACCATCGCATCACACCCTGCTGGCCACAAGCCAACAGAGACGCAGAGCATTTCATGCGAACACTAAACAAGTCACCAAGAATTGCTAAGGACCAGAATCTCCTACGGTGGCTAGAACTGTACAGATTCTAGTGAAACTACCGGATTACCCCATACACGTCCACTGACATCCCACTAGCGGACCTCATGTTCAGTGTAGCAGTCAACTCCTTGAAACCTCACCACGGATCGTGCCAGCCTAAACCGATCAATAAACAACAGATACACACAAAACATGTTCAAGCCAATGTACACATGAGTGAGAAGAGGCGTGCAAGACCCTCTCGACTAAGAGTGGGTGATCATGTGCTAGTCCAAAACAACCCGAACAGACCCAAACTCACCCTGCCGTTTGAAACTACGCCTTGTACTGTAGTGGAAAAATAGGGCATGCTTGTCACCACGTGCAGAGGGCCAGCCGCAATCTCCAGAAATGCATCCTGGTTCAAGAAACTACCGAGACAAAGATGGCCGGAACCAGCTGCGACTGAAACACAAGAATGCATGACAGGGGATACAGCGAGCCCTACTACGTGCCTAAACTTTGAGGAGGACGAAGACCAAGGCACCCAGATGGAACACGAAGACCCGGGACAGGTGGAGGAAGAACCCTGGGAAGAGCAGACTAGTCCCAAGTCAACCATGGGGCGGCAAGGTGAAAGATACTCTTTGCAAGCAGCCCCTGCACCACCGGTAAGGCTGAAAGATTACTCCTGCTCTTGAAGTAGAGAACATTTTGACAACATGGTTTTCCATTTTTGAATAGGTAACCTTTTTGTTTGTTGGAAAAGAAAAGGGATGTTATGTCCCTCCATGTAACGCCCATAACCCTACGCACTTCCTGCACGTCACCGCGCATAGGCAGGGATGCACAGGAAATGAATAAAGGCGGCTGCCCTACCTTTTCTGGTATTCATTAGGCCGGAGAAGCTAACACCATACTTTCTGCCTCCCCTCTCCTTCATGACATGTGGGAAAAGCCTGCAAACCCACGGTCCACACGAGGGGCTCCCCTCTCCATTCTAACAGTGCTATATTGCATAATTCTAATTGTTAGAGTTGAAAATGCAAATCAAACTCAGTTTTGTTTTGACATTGCCACCAATGCTAATGACGTTACTGGTAAGTAACCGTGCATTAATTCTCCTCTTCCTCATTCCAGTCCTAACAACATGAGGCTATAACAAGATTTATGTGACACTTGCAAGAAACAAGGGACAAAAAATGTCCCAAAACAAGATGCTATTCAACAAATCCAGAGATAGAAACTCAAGCAGGCAAACAACAGAGAACAGAACTCTACACAGAACCAGCCCCATCATCAGCTTGCCCATCCTCCACCCGGAAAATGGTAATGGAAAACAAAGGTAGAGGGGTGAGCCCAACAGGCAGCATGACAGATTTCACCCAGAGAAAAACCTCAGTCCCAATGGGCCCAATTTAGAGTGTGTAGTGAGCAGGGCCGGATTTACTCCTTGGGATCCCCGAGCTACTTGACCGTCGAGAGGCCTCCTCAACCCCAGGACAATGAATTGACACATTTATTTTACTTCAATTAGAGCTCCTGACATCATCCTGAACAATGCCATCTTACCCTGCACACCCTTATCAATGAAGTCATTTATTTAAAAAAACCAAAAATGTCAGGTAATAATTTCCCAGTCCATTTTAATTTTAAAAACGTTGTACTGCATTTAATATTGAAGGTACCAGGTGCCCAGCCCTGGGGCCAGGCCTACCATGTGGCCCGGCGCCCCTAGACAGCTGCCTAGTTTGGCTTATGGTAAATCCGACTCTGGTAGTGAGCGTGACGCAAGTTATATTTATGACATACATGTGAATCGAACAGCACGTGTGCCACACTCACTCAAGCAAACTTGTATTGAGAGTTTGGGGCAGCAGCAGCAGCTTGGAGTGCCTGTCCATTCCAGAGTGCTGCACTCAAGTGCACCGGAGAAGACCCAAAGTGAGCCAGTGTGAACCTGGGGGGATGGTGGTGTAGAAATAGTGTGCAGCTGGAGTGAGGCTGCCAGTGCTTTCACTGTGCTATCTCTCTGTTCCATGCTACCCCCCAAATGTTTCTGGAGTGCTAGGCATAAATTGCGTCTTTTTTGCTTTTGATGTGTTCTTTAGCCGTGTTGCATGGCCAGAAAAATGCACTAAAATTGCTAGCAATTAGTCAAATGGGCCACTTAGTATTCTAAATTGTTTTCTCATCGAAAAAGGCTCAGCAAGAAAAGGCTCAGCAAGGTTCTTCATCCCCTGCCAGGGGTCATGCCAATCAGGCCTAGATTTTGATTGTAGTTGAAGTGTTGCATTTCTATCACTGCTCCTGTATAGAGATAGTGGCAGAAATACAACACTTCACTGCAATCAAACTTTAGGCCTTAAAGTGGTGCTGGAAAAGGGACTTCTGCATGAGGGTTCTTGCTAAGGCTTTTTTGATTATAAAACAATACATAAGTCCTAAAGGCACATTTCACTCACTGTTACCAACTTTGGTCTATTTTCCTGGCTGTGTTGGACGGCCAGAAAAACATTAAAAAATTGCTAGTAATTAGTAAAATGGGCCACTTAGGTCTTCAAAATGGTTTTCTAATTAAAAAAGGCACAGTAAGGGCCGCCTTGTAGAGGTTCTATATCGCCTGTCAGGGGACCCTTGCTGATGTTTCTTAGATTAGAAAATGAATTGGATGTCCCCAGAGGCCTACCTACGTCCAACCTCTTTACACCACAGCACTCTGGCAGCACTCCACTGCCACCCCATGGCATGACAGGCGAGTGTACATTCCAAATTCCAAATTAAACCATGGAGTGACAGTGATGTGCGTCCTGATCCATGCCAATCTCTAAATCAGCACAAAGTGGCCAGCTGGCGTGGGTGCACTCCAGGCTTGCAGCAGACCACTCTCATTTCATATTCTACATTGGGCCCTATACTGGCTCAAAGGTCAAACAGTCGGCCATTGCCCTTTCCAAGGCCCATAAAAATACACCAAGAAACTCTCACACTTGTGAAAAGAAGCAAAATAATTCAGATGAATGCAGTCAGCTCTCACTATCCAAGCCATGAAACTCTTGAGGAGTCACGCAGGACAGGAAGGATAATATTAGCATGGAAATAATGGACCCAAACAAAGGACAAGAAGGTCAGGGAAATACAGCAAATTATGGTCTGAACAAATCAAGGACCCCAATCTCCCCAGATGCCAGGCCTAAGCAATGACCTTTAGTAAACAAACCCAGTCAGGGATTAGCAAATGCACAACTTGGTTAGGAAGAACAAGACAAATACCCAGCTTGTCAAAATGACATGGGCAGGATGAGCACCATACTATTCTTGGAAAGTCTGAAGGAGTCTTGAAGGAGCTCAAGATCTGGTGAATATCAAAACTCAAAACCTATCTGTGGAAAGCTCTCTGTGACAGGCATAAGATACCAATCTTCAAAACGTGCAATGTAAATTAATTTCACCAAGCCATTAGGTTGTACAATTAAGTACCTCCTCATATCGTTTATCTGCCTGTAATTCCAGAAGTTATGCTTCTGATATCTTATAAAAGCATTGATTGTTAACTGTCTGAATCCCTAGGTACCTTTTACCATTTCATTTGATACGATTTAGAAATTGGTAAAGGTGCTTTCTAAAACGCAAATACCTTATTGTTTCAATGGAATGACCATGAGTTCCATTTTAATATATGTTCTTAATGTACTGTAAGGATACAATTATTGTATTGTTTTAATATAATCTTTGAATGTCTTTTTAGGACTATTCTTGGCCAAAATAAAAGAATTTGATAATGATCAGGACAGACATAAGCTGGCAAACTAGCAGGACACAGAGAGCGTTGAATAGTCGCAGCGCAATACCTGAAAGTCCAAACTAATCAGTTCAACTTCCAGACCACCACGTGCAATCTCAGGGGAACAAGTAGGGATACCAACTAATACAGATGGAGTCATGTGTTCAAAAGGCAAAAGTAAAAATCCCCCACAGTTAAGGCCTTCAAAAGATTTAAGCAAGCCAAATAACGCCAGGAGGCCAGAAAGGAGTCAAAAGAACAGATAGCAGCTCTTGCCTGAACTTGGCCACAAGTGGGGGCAACTGAAGAAAAGAAGGTAAGGCATAGAGGACAGAAAAATCACAGCACCAGGGCAGTAAGACCACTTCACATCCGAAGACAAGATGGGGGAAATTACAAGTGGCAGTCTAAAATAGTAAAATACGGGGGCAGCGGTGTAACTTCTGGATGTCGTATCAGCTCGCACGTGTGATAGTCAGCTGAAATCCAAGACGACAGCATGCAGAAAAAAAAATGATTAGCATTAATGGAGCCTAAATGGTCACGTAACCAGGCCCAGCGTGCTTCAGTACCTGAATTCAAACACCAGAGGTCACCTGAAATAAGACACAATAGCGTATGCGTCACCCAGTTGCGCATTTGTTTCTTTCTGCACCTGCAAAGGTTGCTTCTGTGCTGTTCACTAGTCTAAGTTTATTGTTGTTGGATGGTACGGGGGTGGGGTGTGTGTGTGTAAGTGTGTGTGTGCTTATGTAGTCTCCATTTTGGTAGTTTGTGTGGGATGATTGTAAGATTCAGAATGCACTAGTTGCAGTGGGCTGGGTTAGATTTCTGCAGATATTTGTCCAATCACAAGCTTGTCATTTTTTAAAAACGCAGGCAGGTCAGCACTAGGAAGATTAAACAGTAGGGGTGACCATGACTTGCTTAGGTGTTTTACTGAGGCACTGTTGCTTTAGAACTTTTATATAGATGTCCTCGCCCAGGGGACAGTCCTCAGATCCACTGGGGGAGAGTTCCATGGTTTTGCTGCCTGGGGTCCAAGTGAATGCCCGCCTTTCTTTGATTTTTTTCTACAGCAGGAGAAGCATTTTGGCTCTGATGGTGGTTCTGACTGGCCTGTTATGCTGTGGGACTCTGAACCATTTTTGCATGTAGATTAGTCCTGTCCTGTTTGCGGCTTTCCATGCCCACCTACAAAGTCTTACAATCAATTGGTGCTCAATAATAAGCCACTTTGCTTCAGTTCTTGCATGTGATTATCTCTCACATCATCCTCACCATTTTGTATTTTCTGCAGCACGTGGATATTCTTTTTCCGAGCCCCTGCCTGCATACCCGCTTGGTACAGTAAGTGCCTTTTGAGGATTTCGATTTTTTTGACGTTCAAACACAGCCAGTTCAACCACATCCATTCCTGAACGATCACCAGCGCAGGGGCCAGCCTTTCCGCCTCCTTGGCTGAATCATGTAGGTCCACCAGGATCTGAGTGTCATCTGCATACATTTGAAAGCGCAGACTGACAAACTTCAGGATCAATGCCAGGGGTCTAAGGTAGACATTAAACAACAGGGGGGACAGCGCTGAAGCCTGCAGTACACCGCAAGTCACGGCTGCACTTTCTGTCCATAGTGTTC
>JAUEJG010081974.1:0-10070 GCA_032274985.1 Desmognathus aureatus | reverse complement strand
CCTACGCCCCTTATGGAGGACGGCTCGGCGCCTAGCTGGGAGGAGGATAAGGGGCGTGGGAGGTCGCCGCTCCACCCCATTGGTGGGCCTTGGAGGCCACACCCCCTGACGGAGCAGAACCCGCCTGCAACCACATCCGGCCCGGCCATTTTCGAATGTCCAGGCAGAGCAGCTACTCGGCGTCCCCCACCTCCCGTGCGCCAGGCGGGCCACGTGGACCACCTTCGGGGACTGTCTGAGGTGCCGGAGCTCACTCGCCTGGCTGCTCGAGCGGGAGCGTTGCGCTCTCTTGCAGCTGCCTGCGGCGCTATCGGTCGCGGCCGCGTGCCGCCCGTCCCCACACCGCGTGTTACGCCGGTGAGTACACGCATTTACTCTACAAATTTACCTGTCGCGTTGTGCTCGGGATGGTGCACGCGTGGTCCACGGGCCCAGGGTTGCGTTGATGGGCTCGGGGGCTGCCCCCCCCCATAAAGCGCGCCTACGTGCCGCCCGGGTGCGGGTGTGTTGCGGGGCCCTTGTCGGCGCGTGCCGCCGCTGTAGGAGCCGCTATAGCGCGGCAAGCACGGCACTAGCCGGCGGTGGCGGTCGTTTTTCGCCCCCGCCACCCGCTTCCCAAAATCCATGAAAGCGTCTGTGGCCCTGTAGTGGGGCCCGGACCAGGGCCCGGACCGGGGGCTAAAAGGTTGCCCAGCCCAGTATTGAGGGGCCGGAATTAGGGGCATAAAGGTTGCTGGTTCGATTCCCGCTGGTATCTCGTTCAGAGATGCAGCGTGGTCCGCAATTTTCGTTTGGACCCCAGGGCTCAGTATTGTGGTGGGGGTTCCGAATGTCACGACCTCCCACCCCCCTCCCCGTAGAGGACCCTGAGTGGGTGGTTTCGAATCCTGTGCGGTTGTGTCTCCCCGTAGAGGACCCTGAGTGGGTGGTTTCGAATCCTGTGCGGTTGTGACGTATCCCGGTGCTGTCGTTACTTGCCGCGGCGTGTGATGCGGCCAGTTTATTTTATATAGTTCACACGGAGCGTGGCGTCACGCGGCCCGTTTATTTTGCAAATAGTTTACAAGGAGCGTGGCGTGTGGCGGCCCGTTTATTCTGTAAATAGTTTGCAGGGAGCGCGGCTGGTCCGCGCCGGCAGCGGCTGGGCACACTTGCAGAAGGGTTTTGGCACACGAGGGTACACCGGTTGCCCCAGCCCGCCCTCCCCCCCCCCCCGGGCACGTCTGTGCTGCCCCGGTTTATCTGCGTCAATGATCGGTGGCCAGGCTCTAGGGCCTTTATTCGTTAGATAATTACCACCGCTATTCTCGATCGATTCCGGGGCCAATTGTAGCCGACCTTGGTAACTGTACTTGCTGTTACGATCGCTTCGATGTTTGGTTGCTTAGCCATCCAGAGCCTACCGTGATATTGCAGTTGCCACCACTATGCGTTCTATGTTTTTGTTGCTAGGCCATTTAGGTTCTTCCTGCAACGCTTCAATTGCGGCTGTAACGCTTTCAATGTTCGGTGGCCTAGGCCAACCTGAACCTACCACAGACAGATATTGGCCGCTACACGGCGTCAACGGTTGGTTGTCTGGCCGCCTAGGACCCTCGTCATTACTACTTGCCATCACAATTGTTTCCAATGTCTGGTTGCCAGGCCAACTCGAACCTAACATGGTAACTGTATTGGCTGTACAATTGCTTTCAATGCTTGGTTGCTAGGCCATCTGGGACCTTCTTTATTTCTATGATTGCTCTACAATTGCCTTCAGTGTGGTGGCAAGCTGACCCGAACCTACCATGGACACTGTAATGACTGTTACAATTGCTTTCAATGATTGGTGGCTCGGCCATCTGGGACCTTCTTTAGTTCTAGGGTCTGCTTTAGTCCGCAATTGCCACTACGATTGTTTTCAACGTAATGGTTTTACTATCGCTTTCAACGATTGGTTGCTAGGCCCTCTAGGACCTTCCTTTAGTTCCACAAGTACAATGATTGGTTGCTAGGCCATCTAGGCCCTTCTTTTGGTTCCACAAGTACAATGATTGGTTGCTAGGCCATCTGGGGCCCGCTTTAGTCTGCAATTGCTACTACAACTGTTTCCAATGTTTGGTTGCCAAGCCAACCCGAACCTAACATGGACACGGTGACGGTTTTACATTGGCTTTCGGACCTCCTTTTAGTTCCACAAGTACAATGATTGGTTGCTAGGCCATCTAGGACTTGCTTAGTGTGCAATGCTACTACAACCGTTTTCAACGTTTGGTTGCCAAGCCAACCCGAATCCAACATGGACACTGTAATGGTTGTACAATCGCTTTCAACGATTGGTTGCTAGGCCATCTAGGTCCTTCTTTTAGTTCCTACAAGTACAATGGTTTCAACGCTGGGTTGCGAAGTAGACTCGAACCTGCCGTGGACGCTGTAATTACTTCACAATTGCTTCAATGATTGGTTGCTAGGCCATCTAGGCCCTTCTTTAGTTCGACAACTTGCTACTACCATTTGTTTTCAATGCCTGTTTGCCAAGCCATCCCCGAACCTACCAGGGACACTGTAATGGCTTTACATTGCTTTCAATGATTGGTTGCTGGGCCATCCAGGACCCTCCTTAGACAGTACAATTGATACTACGATTTTCAATGATTGGTTGCTAGGCAATCTAGGACCCGCTGTAGGTTCTGCGGACGCCGCTACAATTGCTACTGCGTTTGCGTTCCGCTACACTTGCTTTCATTGTTTGTTTACTAGGCCATCTGTAACCGGCTTTACTGCGACAATGGTTTCGACGACAGTTTGCCCGCTCTTGCCGGTGGTGTTCGATGGTCTCCCGGCTATTTCAGGTGGCACCTTAGGGTAGACAGCACGGTGCTTATACGTACTAATAGGGGGGCTCCCCCCGTTTCTGTTCTCCTTTCCTCCTTATCCCGCTGCAGGTATCACGCCGTATAAGAAACCAGCGTAGATAACTAAGCACCTCGAGGGGGCGGCCGCCCTTGTAGGCGCTACCCGCCCGCCTAAAAGCTAAAGGCGGCAGACCCGGCGTAGGCTTTGACGCGGGATCAGTAAGGGCCCGAAGGCGACAGGTCTCACGGAGAGAGACACTCTTGCAGCCCAATTTATAGGCCCGGGTGATGTATCAAGATGGCCTGGTGCCGCCTCCTCCCTGCATTCACTGTTACTTAGCGTTTTCGGGAGAAATGCTTAACTTGTGCTTATTGAAGGTGGACGCGCACTCGGGTTCTGTGCGGCCTCATGGCGGTGTGTACCGCAGTCCGCCGCGGGTGGCTGTGTGTTTCTGCAGGGCACCATCCCCCCGTTAATCGGCAGGTTTATCAACGTCAGTGTATTATATTCATGACGTTCGACTTTTACGGGGCCTTATTTACAATAATGCCTAATGGTCATGTTATTATGAAACTTTAACGTCTATGATATTTATACCACGTGTTCTGCAGTGCCCCATCAATGGTATGCCCGTCAAGCCCCTTCCCCCCCCCCCCCCACCACTCACTGGTCCGGCTGTTAAGTGTGTTTCTGGGCATCTTTGCGCCCGGTGGCTGTGTTCTCCGGTGCTCTGGTTGCGAGGCCAGTATTAATTTATCATTACCGTCGTACACGCCAGCTCGCTGTTGCCGGGGGTGACATTGGCGCTGTTTCTAGCCCGGCTAATGGGTTTCCCATCGCATTGGTTGCTAGGCCAATTTTGGCCAATTATTAATTTAGCGGACAAGTTCATGCTATCGGTGCCTTTCCCGCCAGTGCAGGCTTAGGCGTTACTTCTCTGGCATGTTTTCATAACTACTCCTGCTGGTTCAATGGGACGGTTGCGCTTTCCTGCTCACTGGCTGTTAGGCCAGTAGGTGCTTAGCGCTGATTATGCGGGTGTTTTCCGCACCCCATCAGGGTGGCCAGTATAAGTTCACCCTTACTGATGGTTGAGTTCCCAGCTCACTGGTTTTGGGCCAGTTCACGTTCATATATCACTTTTGCTGGTTGTGCCAGCCTACCGTCGTGTTGCGAGGCCAGTGCGAGCTTATTTTATCTTCCAGCCTACCGACGTGTTGCGAGGCCAGTACGAGCTTATTTTACCTTCCCTGCTTGGGTTTCCCCTGTTCACTGGCTAATTCGCCGGGCGTGCTTTCCCGCTCACGGTTTGTGCGGCCGGTAGGTGCTTACTGACGATTTTGCTGGTGGCTTTTCCAGCACACAGGCCAGGAGCCTTTATGTTCACCACTACATTTGCTGTTTGTGTTCCCAGCACTGGGTGCACACATTAATTACCGGTTAGGACAGTATATATACGTTACCAACTTTGCCAGCTCGCTGGTTGTTTGGCAAATATGTCTCTTCTTTTGCCTAGTTGTGCGTGCCAGGCCGGCCGCACTCAGTCAGCCCTCAGGTTGCTGGGCCAGTATACGCCATTTCTAGACTGTTCTGCATGTGTGCAGATGGGCGGTGCATTGCCCTTACAGGCGCCCAGGTCCACTTAGGGCCTTGTCTTATATGCCAGTTTTTTTTGGTAAAGTTTGGTTGCGCTAACTGATTTGTAGACCAGTTTTGGTTTATTGCTACTTTGCTAGTTTCGTGTGCTCCCAGGGTAAATTATACAATGGCAGGATCGATATTCCCGCGCTCATCGGTATACATATATATATATTCCAGTTTGTGGGGGTTTGCTACTCCCCAGGAGGGATTAATACACTTGGCAGGTTGTTAGTCCTGCGCTCACTGGCTCGTAGGCCGGTCACGTTTACTGCACTCAGGGTGAATTCATACTGTTATCAGGATGGATTAATACAATTGGCAGGTCAATAGTCCCGCGCTCACTGGCTCATATGCCAGTTTTACGTTTACTGCACCCAGGGCGAATTCATACTATTAGCAGGCGGACAGATCTGCCCCCACTGGTATTTATATATATTCCAGTTTGTGTGGGTTTCTACTCCTAGGATGAAGTAATACAATGGGCAGGTGGATAGTCCTGCGCCCCCTGTCTCATATGCCAGTGTCTCACGTTTGCGGCGACCGACTGCATCCAGGGTGATTTAATACAATGAGCAAGCTGATAGACCTGCGCCCTCTGGTTCGGATGCCAGTATTGCTATACATTACTAGTAATGTGCTCCCGTGATGGATTAATACAAGTGGCAGGTTTATAGTCCGGTGCCCACTGGCTCAGATGCCAGTTTTACGCATATTGTACCCAGGGTGAATTCATACTATTTACAGGGGGACAGACCTGCCCCCACTGGTATATATATATATATTCCAGTTTGTGCGGGTTGCTATTCCTGGGATGAATTAATACAGTTGGCAGGTTGATATATATATTCCAGTTTGTGTGGGTTGCTACTCCCAGGATGAATTAATACAGTTGACAGGTTGATAGTCCTGCGCCCCCTGGCTCACATGCCAGCGTTTTATGTTTACGGCGACTTACTGCACCCTGGGCGAATTAATACAATGAGCAGGCTGATAGACCTGCGCTCACTGGGTTGGATGCCAATATCGCTATATATTACCAGTTAGTGTGCACCCGGGGTTTGGCAATACTATTGACAGGTGGTCAGTCCGGTGTTCCCTAGGAGTCTCGCCTGTACACGTGTAGAGCCGCTCCTGCTGGTGGTGATTTGCAGCCCGCCTGTGTAGCAAAATAATTGTCTTGTCAGGCCTTTTTGTCGGTCACAACGTTGGTGTGCCCAAACGGTTGTCCCTCCGGCCTGTCGCCCGCGAGTGCGCAGCTGGTGAGTGATCGATGTCGGCGGTCTTCTCACTTTACGTGGGGATCACGGGTTGCCCGCTACGATCGGGCCATTCCTGTGTTACCAAATAGCAGTACCAATAGTGCCCGTGTTGTCGGTCCCACTACACACGGGGGTACGCTTTTTGCCCCTCACGCCGGATCGGAGGGGTGGAGCCTAGGTACGGCCAAATAAGCGCCGGGCAGTTCTGGCCGCCAGGCTTTACTACAATTGCTGTTAATGATCGGTTGCTGGGCCATATAGGATCCACTGGGTATACTACGGTGGCTACATCCGCGTTCAATGATCGGTTGCTAGGCCATCTAGGACCGAATTTGAATACTACAATTGCTACTACCACGGTTTCTCACGATTGGTTGCGGGGCCAACCGGAACAGTCCTTGGACACTATAAGTGCTGTCACGATTGCTTTCAATGATTGGTTGCTAGGCCATCTAGGACCTACTGAAATACTACAGTTGCTACTACAATTGCGTTCAATGATTGGTTGTTAGGCCATCTATGACCCTCTTGGGATACTACGATTGCTACTGCAATGCTTTCAATGTTTGGCGGCTAGGCCAACCAGTACCTACCATGCACACGGTAGCGGGCCGTTACAATTGCTTTCGACGACTGGCCATCCAGGCCCCCCCCCCCCTTTTAGTACTACTATTGCTACTACAATTTCGTTCAATGTTTGGTTGCCAAGCCAACCCGAACCTACCATAGACACTGTAATTGATGTTACAATTGCTTTCAATGATTGGTTGCTAGGCAATGTAGGACCTATTGTAGGTACTACGGTTGCTGCTACAACTGCGCTCAATGATTGGTCCAGGCCATCTAGGACCCTCTTTAGATGGTACAATTGCTACTACAATTGTTTTCAATGATTGGTTGCTAGGCCATCTAGGACCCTCTTTAGACAGTACAATTGCTACTACAATTGCGGTATATGTGTGGGTGCTAAGCCACTCTTACCTACCATAGGCACTGTTATCGCTGTTACATTTGCTTTCAATGATTGGTTGTCAGGCCATCCAGGACCTATTGGAGGTACTACGGTTGCTGCTACAATTGCGCTCAATGGGTGGCTGCCAGGCTATCTAGGACCCTCTTTAGACAGTACAATTGCTACTACAATTGTGGTAAACGTTTGGGTGCTAAGCCAACCCGAACATACCATAGGCACTGTTATCGCTGCTACAATTGCTTTCAATGATTGGTTGCTAGGCCATCTAGGACCTATTGGAGGTATTACGGTTGCTGCTACAATTGCGCGCAATGGGTGGCTGCCAGGCCATCTAGGACCCTCTTTAGTCAGTACAATTGCTAATACAATTGTTTTCAATGATTGGTTGCTAGGCCATCTAGGACCCTCTTTAGACAGTACAATTGCTACTACAATTGTTTTCAATGATTGGTTGCTAGGCCAGCTAGGACCCACTGTAGGTTCTGCGAGTGCTGCTACAATTGCTACTGCGATTGCTTTCAATGTTTGGTTGCTAGGCCGTTACGAACCTGTCATAGCTAACAGAAGTGCTGCTACACCTGCGTTCTATGATTGGTTGCTAGGCCATCTAGAACTGACTTTACTTACTACAATGGTTTCGATGATTGGCATTGCCCACTACTTGCCGGTATGTGTTCGATGGTTTCCTGGCCATTTCGGTCGACGACTTAAGGCAGACAGGGCGGTGCATATACGTACTAATAGGGGACACCCCCCCCACACCTTTTTCTTTTCCCCTTGGTTTTACACCTTTTCTTTGAATCACAGGCTCCTAACTCCGTCTAATTGGGGGTGGGATGTGCCGGTAGAGCACATCCCCCTGGTGGAGGTTTTGGACGGGGATCCCCAGGATTTATGGGCGATCGATTGATTATCCTGGGGTAGCCTGTCCTACCGGCTCGCTCCCCGGTTGTGTACTTTAGGTTCGCACATTCCCGTGTGGGTGTGCCGGGGATCCCCAGTCGCCTTCACGAATAAAATAGCAATAATTTTTCCACCTATATCCCTGGTCCGACTGTTCCTTTCGTCCTAATGCGTGTGTCTCTGATCTGATTACCTTACTGTTGACTGTTGCAATATTAAACTTGTCTATTTTATCTTTGGTGGTGCTAGCAGTACATCCCTACGCCCCTTATGGAGGACGGCTCGGCGCCTAGCTGGGAGGAGGATAAGGGGCGTGGGAGGTCGCCGCTCCACCCCATTGGTGGGCCTTGGAGGCCACACCCCCTGACGGAGCAGAACCCGCCTGCAACCACATCCGGCCCGGCCATTTTCGAATGTCCAGGCAGAGCAGCTACTCGGCGTCCCCCACCTCCCGTGCGCCAGGCGGGCCACGTGGACCACCTTCGGGGACTGTCTGAGGTTTACTGAATTCCTTGCCGGAGCTGCAGCACGTCGTCCTCTCACCTCCCGTGCGCCAGGCGGGCCACGTGGTTCTTTCCCAAGGGACTTCGAGTCATCGTACTTGCGGAGAGCGGCGGATCCTCTGTTGCCTGTCTGCTCTGCGCCCTCCGGACTGCCCTCTTTCTGCGGTCGGGCACCACCCGCTAGGAGATCCTGGTGAGTCATTCGCGCTTGCTGGCAATTCCGAGGTAGCTCGCACGTGGGGGAGAGCTCGGCTGTTGCCGGAAGCGGCCGGCTCCCCCGGGCTTCCCACGTGTTGCGAGCGGGGCCTGGGCCAACGGGGAGAGAACACGGCTGCTGCCGGGTTATTTGCGAACGAGCCCATGTGTTGTGAGCGGGGCCTGTGGGCCTGCGGGGTTGCTAATAGGCGGGTTGTATTCGCCCGCCGCCACCATGCTCCTTCCCGCACCCCCCCCGTTCTCTATGGGCCAACGGGGGGAGAGCACGGCTGCTGCCGGGTTATTTGCCCCCGCCCCCCCCCTCCTTATGGGGGCGAACGAGCACACTGGGCGAGAGCGCGGCTGTTGCCGGGAGTGGTCCCGGGCGGCCCACGTGTTTGAGAGCAGTATGTATGGATGTATATAGGGCATGTCATATTGCCGCACTGCCGCCACAGGTTGATGTCTGATGCCTGTTTTCCTACACGCACTGCTTCCCCCCCCACCGGGCTGCCCACGTGTTGGGAGCGGGGGGGGGCCCTGTTACTCGGGGCCCCCGCGGGGTTTTTGTGGTGGTCGCTCGCGCCGCCCGCCCCCCCCCCCCCCCCACACATTATCTCCGGGTGCAACTTTAGCGAGGGAGGGAGGTCGGGCGGTCTGATAGCGCAACGGGTGGAGCGATGGCGCTAACATCTGTGTACGGCCTGCTGGCGCAGGTTCGAATCCCGGCTGGGACGACTCACCCCTTCATCCTTCTGAGGTCGATAGATTGAGTACCACGCTGCGGGGTAATAATGTCATCCGTTATCAATGCTCTGAGACCTATGGGGTGTAGCGCTAAATAGGTAACCAGTTTAATTGTGTAGCGCGCCGTGGGGGCATAATGTCATCTGTTTTCAATGCTCTGAGACCTACGGGTGTAGCGCTATACAATGTCATCTGTTATCTGTTTTCAGTGCTCTGAGACCTAGGGGGGTAGCGCTATATTTATATTCAGATGTGAAATCAGTTATTATTCATCTATTGCACTGCGCTGTTTATGCATTGTCTTGTCACCCCTTCATCCTTCTGAGGTCGATCATTGAGCACCACGCGGTGGGGTAAGAATGTCATCTGCTATCGATGTTCTGAGGCCTATAGGTGTAGCGCTATATATATATGTGAAATGAGTTTATTATTGTTATATCTGACCATTATGCAAACTACTAACGCTGGGTGACAAATGTGCATCAACAGTAGGGTTAGGTGAATGTACTGTTGCGTAAAGGTGGGGGTGAGACAGCAGATTTCCGCCACGGGTAGGGCCGCTCACGATGGCCCACTTGGGCTGGCGCCCACTCGTCGCCGGCCGGGTCGTGTGGTCGGGCAGCACTATTGTTGGTGAAGTGCTGCCCTCCTCGCATGGACGTTTGCGAACGTACCCTCTCACAAACCGCATGCTCCGGCACTTTAAACGCCCGCCCCCACCCCACTCATTTAGAACGTAGTGGAACGTCGGTGGCAGGGAGCCAGTGCAGGCCAACCTTGCTTTAGCTTAGTTTAACTTACAGGCGCGATGGTCGTCGCCTTTTGCGTTGATGGTTGCTAGGCCATCTAGGCCCCCCCCCCTTAGCACACGAGTGTACGGTTGGGCCATGCCGTTGGCGATGATTGGTTGCTAGGCCATCTAGGCCCCCCCCCTTTTAGCTCACAAGTGTACGGTTGGGCCATGCCGTTGGCGATGATTGGTTGCTAGGCCATCTAGGCCCCCCCCCCTTTTAG
>JAUEJG010080868.1:0-10070 GCA_032274985.1 Desmognathus aureatus | reverse complement strand
TATTGCACCACTCTGGGTTTTTCTCCTTAACAGGTTTTCCCAGAGACTAGCGTTTTGTCACCAACCGACATTCGTAGTACGAATAGCGGTCGGTGGCTCAACGCATAAGCTTCAGCAACGCCTGGAAACAGAGGTAAGCCTGCCATCGTGTGACAGCCGGGCTGGCCGCATCACCGCCAGCATGTATTCGGGTGCTGTGGGTCTATTGCATGCAAGCGCTCTGGAGTCAAATACCACCTGATGAGTATTTTGTAGGGCAGCTCCTCTTGAGCCATGCAAATAGATGAAGCCCTGGCCCTTTCCCAGATAGCTTGCCACTCCGTCTCCGTCAGTTTACGCCCCAAGTCTTCCTCCCATTGACCTTGGTATTTAAAATTTTGGGTGGTGCCCCTCTCAGCCAGGCTCGTGTACATCTTTGAAACCTATCTAACAACACCCTACCCAGTCAGGAGCATCTGTTCAAACGCGGTGAAGGGGACGGTAGCAGCTTCTCTAATCTCAGGGTGTAGAGCCTAGTGTCAGATCTGCCAATAATAAAATCTATCGGCCTCAGTGACCCCAAATTCGATTTTACAATTCGTGAATGATTTTCTGTTCCCCTTGTCGTCGAAAAGGTTGAGAAGGCCCATCTGTCTCCATGTCTCAAAACCTCTAGTCCTGGGGAGAAATATGGGTTCCCAAAAACAGGCGTCAGGGGTCCCGGTATCAAGCTCAGATGTAGGTGTCTATTTGCATAATCCCAACAAGACAACGTGGTCGCCGTGACTGAATTACGGTAGATCGAGGGCGCCCTATGCAGTTTTGGTAGCCACATCATGGTTGCTAAGGTTTTTTTGCTAACCCTTCGTCAATTTCTTTCCATGTTTTTTCGCAATTCCGATTGGTCCAGTCCCCCACCACTTTAAGTTGGGCCGCAAGGTAATAGTTTCTAAGGACCGGACATGCCAGTCCTCCCATGGATTTGGGGCAGAGCAGGGTTTATTTGTTCATCCTCGCCTTCTCATCCTTCTACACAAAGGCCATCAGAGCGCGCTGCATATCATCTAGTGCTTTCCAGGGGACCTGTACTGCCAATGTGGTGAAATAGTATAAAATCCTGGGCAAAACAGTCATCTTTAGGACCTCAACTCGGCCCAACCATGTGATGAACACTTTCCACCTGGCGAAATCTGATTGAGTTTGCTTAAAGAGTGCTGGTGGTGCTGCAGTTCCTCCAGGAACCTGGGTGTCTGGTTACATCGGTCCGGAAGCGCCAGGGACCAAACAAAGAGGGTTGCGAGTGTGGTGCACCACCAGCTAAACAGAATATCTCCGATTTTGCCCCTGCTGAGTCAACAGCACCACGCTACCCTGTGTCAGGCCCTTGTGCGGTCTAAAATTGCCTATTGCAATTCCTTCTACACCGGCTTGGCCACCATGGACCTACACAGACTGCAAAAGGTGCATAACAGAGCAGTGAGATTGGTCTGGGGGCTGGGAAGACGGGACCACGTCTCTAATGCCAGGAGATGACTGAGGTGGCTCTTTATTGCCAACCAGATCAAACTAAAGGGTTTGGTGACGATGTGGCATGCTCTTTATCATCAAGGCCCCTGCTACCTCTGGAACCGCTTCTCATGGAACAGGGAGACCAGAGCCGCAAGGGCTCATCTAAGAGGGCGGGTCACAGTGCCAAGATTCAGGAGGGCTACAGGCCTGGGTAGTGCCCTCTCTCGACTGGGTCCCAGATGGTGGAATGCCCTTCCGGTCCACGTCAGACTGGCCCCTTCCCGCGCCTCCTTTAAACGCCAGGTCAAATTACATCTTCAGGCGTTGGACATTTAGAGGGGCTAAGCCCATTGTTGATCGAGCCTGATCTGGTAACCATGTTTGATCTCTCTGTCTGCTGACAGTGATATGGAGTAATGGGGAGGGGAGATGGGCTTGGGCTGTCTGGGTTGTCTTGTTATCGTATGTTTTTATGGATGTTTGGGATGCAATGTGGGGGTTGGGGGGGAGGGTAGCGCCACGAAGTCCTCGGACAGTTGCACTATGTGTTGTTTTCATACATGCGCTTAATAAATTCTTTTTATTATTATTATAGTTATATTTGAACAGGTCGGAGGGAGACCGTGCCAGGTTAACACCAAGGTATTTGATCGAGCGACCCGCTATTGTGTAGGGTGTATTATTCGTTATATACTGCGTTTCCTAATGGTAGAAGCGCCGACTTCCCTGCATTCATTTTGTATCCCGCCACCCTCTGGAAGACCTCCAACTCTAACTGCAAGGCTGGGAGACTATCTTTTGGAAAAGTTAGTGACAAAATAATATCGTCAGCAAACAGAGATACCTTCTGGGCCTTCCCGACCACGTGCATGCCCATTTTATTACCATTACCCCGGAGGTACTGGGCCAGAGGCTCCATCTATAGGGCAAACAGGATAGGGGGAAAAGGACAGCTTTGCCTCACCCCCCCCCCCCCCCTTTCCAACATCACTGGGTTTGTGAGGACCCCGTTCACATTTATTCGATATTTCGGGCCCTTGTATAGCGCCATTATCATGTGGATAAGCGTGGCCCCAAACCTTAGTGCCACCAGAGTGCTTCTTAAGAACCCCCAGTTCACTATGTCTAAAGCTTTCTCAGCATCCAGGGATAGAAACAAGGCAGACTGGGAGAACCAGGCAGTCTTGTCCATTAGGTGCTGCAGTTTGCGTACGTTGTCAGCGACCGTGCAACTGCTTATGAATCCCACTTGGTCCTGGTGGACCAGGGCCAGCACCACCCGTTCTGGCCGATGGGCGAGCACCATAGGATATAGTTTGATGTCAACATTTAATAGCGCTATGGGGTGGTAATTCGTGCATTTATACCTGGCCTTGCCCGGTTTCGGCAAAAACGCCTCCACCATCTCCTGTGGGATAGCGGAGCCTTCTCTAAAGTCATTGGACAAGTCAGTCATGGGCTGTGCTAAGAAATCCAGCACTTTCTTGTAAAAAATGGCAGAAAGGCCATCAGGTCCCAGGTCTGTGTTGGGATTGAATTGCAGCTATTATTTCCTGGAGTTCAAAGGCTCGCGCTAAATGTTGGGCATCTTCCAAAGTGATTTTAGGTAACTTACTATGTAGAAAATACATGTTTTGCACTGTCTAGAGCTCTTGGTCTGCTGAGTATAGGGTCTGGTAGTAAGTCTGGAATTCTTCCCTCTTAAGATTTTCCTCTGATAGAGTGTTCCCACGTTCGTCCATCGGATTTGGGATAAAGCGGTCAGATTCCAGGGCCCTCAGTATTTGGACGAGGAGATGGTCTGCTTTATTTGCCTTCTCGTAAAAGGTTTGTTTCAATTTGAGTCGAGACCACTCTGCCTTGTTATCGGCCAGTACCATCAGTTGGCCCTTAATTGTGTTTAATCGATGCAAGATCTTGCGAGAACCTGTTTGTTGATGCTCAGCCTCTAATTTCTCTACTTCTGCCCTTAGCCCCTCAGACTCCACCCTGCGTGCCTTGTTTACCAGTTGCCTGGGAGATAAAGGATCTTCTAATAAAAGGTTTGTAAACGCACCAGGACGTTCCCGGCAGCACCTCTCCTCCCCCCTTAATTTCAAAGAAAGGTTTAGTCTGGCCCTGCAAGGAGGTTAGGAAGGGGCCATCGTACAGCAGGGCAGGGTTAAGTCTCCATCTGCGATCCAACATGTGCAACCCTTCGCATTGCACTGAGCCCACTAGGATAGCATAGTTAGAGAGAAGAGGGTGTACGCATATCTACGTACAAACGTAGGTATTGGTAAGCGAGAGCATAAAATGTAGTCTATTCTTGTGTAAATGCTGTGTGCATGAGAGTAGAAAGAGTAGTGCCTGACAGTTTGATGTACTTTACGCCAGGCATCCAATAATTGCAGACCCCTTATACACCGCAATAAAGCTGGAGAAGCATTGTAAGTGGTAACCCATCTCCCCGAGGAGCGGTCCCAATCTGGATCTAAGACCACATTATAGTCCCCACACACTATTAGGACTCTGTCAGCAAACACCCCAAACTCGGGGAGGACATTCAGAAGAAAGCGGTCTTGACCTTGGTTTGGGGCGTATACACAAAGGATATCAGCGCGGTGCCCTGGAGTTTACCCTTGATCATGAGCCACCTGTCCCCCGGATCTCTCGTACTCGTGCTCAAATCATAGTGTAAGGAGGTCCTGAACAGAATGTCCAGTCCTCCTTTCTTATGGGGGCCTGAGGCCCAGAGCTGTAGCGGAAAGACTTTTTTTTGCATCCTCCCCAGTTGGTCTCTTGCAGGCAGACTATGTCAGCCTTCTCATGCTTCACATCCGCCTAAAGCTTGGATCTTTTCTGGGGCATGTAAAGGCCCCCGACATTCAGTTAAAAGACGTTTAACAGGGCCATTCTTCTAGCTCATAAGATTCAGCATGTATCCAAAGTACCATCTGACATAGAATGTGATCCTTGCCCAGTGCGTGCGAGTGCCATTAACACCCCCCCCCCCGCCCTCCCCAACTACCCCAAGTGTTGGTTCACATCCCCGCTTCCAGGAGCACAACACCCGTTGGGCAAAACAAGAAACCACAAACTAGTTAACCAACAGAACAGTGTACCAACACCAAAACCACAAGCTGGTCAGATAGCACTAAGAGTAGAGTACTCATTTTGACATCTGTGCAAGCCTGCTGTCGCAGGTTCGAATCCCGGCAGGGCTGACTCAACCCTTCATCCTTCCGAGGTCGATAAATTGAGTACCACACCAGGAACACGCTGTGGGGTAATGATGTCACCGTTATTATCAGCGCTTAGAATGCTTGCGGGCTTGTGGCGCTATATAAGCACCGACCTTTACCTTTACTGTGAAGGTAGCCACGACTAAGGCGTGAATGAGCCTTGAGAAACCTGGAGCCCCAGCTGAATGCAATATCCAAGGGGTCCAATGCCTAGGGGAGCCTATGCATTGCAGGATAAGTCAGCTGGGCAGCGTAGTAGCGGAGATGAAAGGCAAAGAGGCTAACTCAGCAGAGCGTTCACTCTGTGAGTCTGAACAATGTCGCAGGAGAACAACAACACAGAACACACCGTCAGATGTATCGTGTAGCAGCAGGACTCGACCAGTAAACAACATGAGCTTGGATGATTAGTTGAACCAACTCCTTTCTGTTTCCGATGTCGTGTGGGCAAATTCCACGGCCACGGGGTCAGAGACAGTTTTGCCGCAGCATTCATTGGGTCCGGAGACTCCAATCCCTCTCGTCCAATCGCCAACAGACCGTCCTGTAGAGATTTGCAGACTATCACTCTGTCGTTGTATGTGAACTGCAGCCGAAACGGGAAGAGCCATCTATATCAAATTTTCTGCTTGTTCAGTTCTTCCAGCAGAGGTTGGAGTTGGTGCCTGAGGAATGTTGATGCAGCAATATTTTGGAAGATTTGCGGGCGGGAGTCTTCTAAGTTGATTGTTATGGTATTCCTCGCTTAGCAAGAACATCACGCAGTTGATCCTCGGAAGTCGGCGAGAGGGGGCCCACTCAGTGTACCGTCGAGAACGTGATGGGATGGGAGTAGTCTTCCGGGAGCACTGATTTGAAAAGCCGGCGAATTCTGTCCGGGAGTTCTTCCCTCGTATCTCCCTCCGATAGGTTTTCCACATGTAAGTTGGCCCTTTGCCCCCTGTTCTCTAGATCCTCACACTACTCTAGCAAAAATAAGTTTTTCCTTTCTCAGCTCCGAGATGTCGGCCTGTAAGGAGGCCAGTGAAGAGGTGGTCACCTGCTCTTTGTTTTCTAGGGCGTTCACTCTGTCGCCCAGTGCATCAACGTCCTTTTGCACACCTGTGATGGCTGCCGTCATATCAGAGCTCAGGGAGGTCAGTTTGCTACGCAGGGCAGAAGTCATCTTGTCCGCCAGCACGACCAGTGCAGAGTCGAGATCAGCTTTAGTGAGTGCCATGCTTTCCAGAGCATTTGCGCCCGAGGGGTTGTCCCTTGTATGGTGCAGGGAGCCAGCAGTCGGGGGGGCACGCTGAGGGCCTTGACTTGGTGCTCGCTTCTGTCTTGCATGACGCATATATGCTCCCCAAAAGAGAAGATACCCAGAGGGGCTCCCACTCGCACTCCCACCTCGCCTGGTGATCTTTTGATGGCAGGTTGCACCCCTGTGTTGAGGGGGGGGAAAACAACCCCAGAGCAAGGTCAGCCTCCAAAGGCACAGCTCCCTCCATGTCTGCTGCCGGATCCCCAGCAGCGCCAGAGACCTCCTCCGTGCATGCCTGCTCACCTCCTCGCAGGGATCACCGACACAGCCTTCCAGGTGGGCCACCTCATTGGCACCTGTGGTGCACGTTGCACTTCAGGGATCACCTTCGGTGAGCTATGCCCCCCCCGAATCCCCGCCAGCCTCAGCCGTTTGCCGCAACTCCCCACTGCTCCCAGGGGCCGCCACCCCCTCCACTCTGGTGTTGACTGCGGTGCCGATGTCGCCCCGGGGGTGTGCCGCTCCAACGCTGTCTAGCTCTCCCCAGCTCTCACCCCGCTATGGAGCGTCTCTCAGCAGGTGAGTGCCCTCGCTGTTGGGGAGTCGTCCTGTAACTGCCTGCCAGCCCACTGTGTAACATACCAGCTTCCTGCGACTCCCACTGCCTCTCCGCCGTCGCCTTGTTTGTCACGTGGGCCTGGGCTATTCAGGCCACAATGGCATCTGGCAAGTGCATCAACCCAAAGGATTGGGGCACAAAACATATGTATTAACCAGGGGCGTCACAAGACTGCTCCCCATCCAAGAAACTTTGGCCTGGATGTGCCATTACCTCCAGAGTGAGACCGGTATGCAAATCAGTTCTGACACCACCAATGGCAGCGGTGGCATCATCCACGGTAAATGACGCATTGTTACTGGCGTCTGCGAGCTCTACCCACTCCGTGCGACTGCCTCTGTTTGTTTCTCATCCCCATCTGCATGGATTCAAGAGCGTCCAGAGCCCTAGCTCGATGCATCCGCCATCACCGCCATCTTGCCTCGACTCCCAAGGCCCATTTTTTGTTCCATGCCAGTCAGTTTTCTGACGATAAAGCGAAATATGACGGGCAACGCTTTAACATAGGCCTCACAATATCTAACAGAGGACAACCCCTTGCTCTGACTTTTCCGCCTTTGAGACATGGCGATGATTTGTGGCGATGTTCCACTGGGAACAATGTACGTCTAATCTTGAAGATACCTTGTTGGACTGTGTGCAAGGCACGAAAGACCTAACTTCCGACATCATGCGTTTCCGTACCCTGGCAGCTGAACTTAAATGGCCAGAAACAGTACAAATCACCTTGTTTAGACGAGGTCTTAAGGAAGAAATCAAGGACAAGCTCACTCGTGTTCCCCAACCTTCTAACGTTAAAGATCTTATGGATCTTGCCTTGCAGATAGACCACCGGTTAACAGAAAGAAAACAAGAGAAACGCAAGAGTGTCCTTCCCCCTCGTCCACTGCCTCACACACCCGAACTTAAGAAAGACAATCAAACAGCAGAATAACCCATGCAGGTTGGGTCTGCAAAGGGTCCTTTGACTGATGAAGAGAAACAACATTGCCGGTCTAAAGGGCTCTGTCTGTACTGTGGTCAAGCAGGCCATGTAATAAGGTCCTGTCCGCTATGTCCTAGACGCAAGGCTTTAAACCAACACACTTACTGTCCAGGGAGGACAGTACATCGAGTGGTTTTACTGGACCTCTTCCTACTTACACTACTGCCTCTGATCGAGTATTATTAACCCTAAACGTGCTTGTCAAATGGAACAATATCAAACTACCAGTAAGGGCCTTGATTGACTCAGGTGCAGTTGGCATGTTTGTTGATATGGACTGGGTCTGTAAAAGAGCATTTCGGTCTATAAAGAAACCTGTACCGACTTACCTGTAGACCATCGACGGGTCTCTATTAACTTCAGGTCCTATCTCCATGAAGACCGACCCCTTACAGGTCTGTTTAGGTAAGCATGTGGAGATCACCATCTTTGACATCATCCAGTCTCCCTATGTTAAGAATCCCTCTCATGCTCAGACAGTTTGTGTGGTTTCCTGGTCATTCCACCAGCGGTACAACTGGCGGCCCGGATTGCCAAGTCTTGTGCGTCGGTAAGGTTCCCTTTTCCATGTTGATACATCTCTTCTGCTGACAGTACTAGAAAGATGGCGATCCTGAATGAGCCCTGTTTCTATCTCCATGACAGTTTTCCTTATAAGGAAGATGCTGACTGCAGGGAGATGCTTGTCATTACTTCCACACTAAAATCTGGGCTCGCCATACTAACCACCATTCCCCCTTGTTGTTTATCTCTTTCACGTGTTGACTGTCAAGGTGTCATGCTGGTCCTTGGTGGGCCCCCTTTTTCTCTGGCCTCCAGTAGATTGCTGGATGGAAAGAGTGTAAGGGAAGTCCAACTTTCATCGCTTCCTTCCGGCTGCTTTGATATCCAACGCCCCATTACCCCATGATCCTAGGTATGTCATGGCTACGGTACCACAACCCGTGGATCTACTGGGAGTCCGGTGTGGTTTTGTTTTATTCAACTACTTGCTTGAATTGTTGTTTGCAAGACTCTCATTGGTCTCGTACTACAGCTCTTCAGGTAACTACTGTACCTACTGACATGTCCTCTGTTCCATCACCTTACCTTTGTGGAGGTATTCACTAATCCCACGAATGAACCATTGCCCCCAAATTACCCTTTTTTCTATTGTGCTATAGACCTTTGACCTGATACAACAGTGCTATTTGGACAGATGTACCGTCTAACCACTGAAGAAAAGAGGGTCCTAAGCGATTATCTAGATGAGGCTAATGGACCCATTGTACCATCCAAATCGCTGGGATGGGCCCCCATTTTTTTTTTGTATCCAAAAGGACGGGTGATTTAAGACCTTGTATTTACTTCAGAGCGTTAAACAAGATCACAGTACGTGATAGATACCCGCTTCCTCTGATTTCAGACATTCTAGAACCAGTACGAGGAGCAGTTTTTAATACCAAGTTGGACCTTCGAGGTGCTTATCACGTTTTATGCATGAGACCACAGGATGAGTGGAAAATGGTGTTTAGGACCCCTTTTGGTCTATTTGAATAAAGGGTAATGCCATTCAGTCTTGTAAATGTGCCGTCCGTTTTTCAACGTTTCATTGATTCATTATTCACTGATATTTTGAAACTCTATGTCATTGTGTACTTGGATGACATACTCATCTTCTTTTCCTCTCATGAAGAAAACATTAGGCACACTAATGAAGTCCTAACATAATTAACAGCTAATGCGCTAACATGTAAACCTGAAATCTTTTTTTCCCGTACAGAAGTTGACTACTTAGGATACATCTTATCCGCAAAGGGGTATGCCATTGATACCTGAAAGGTTAAAGCTATTTTACAGTGGCAAACTCCAGCTTCTGTAAAGACCATCCAGGAGTTTCGAGTTCTAGCAAACTATTATAGGCGCTTTATAAATGTCTTTGCCTCTATCACTGAACCCATTATATGTCTCCTACGTAAAGACGTTCTGCTCGCATGGTCCTTAGATACAGAAAGGGCTTTTCAGCAGCTAAAACATCTATTCACTTCAGCACCAGTTCTGTGCCCGCCTAATGACACTGTTCCATTCATCTTAGAAACAGATGCTTCCGACTTTGCCATAGGCAGTGTGTTATTACAGTACCAGGACACCGATCAGCAAGAACATCCCATTGCATACTATTCCAGAAAGCTCCTTCCGGCTGAACAGCACTATACAACAATCGAAAAGGAACTGTTAGCCATCAAGGATAGTTTCATGGAATGGCATCATCACCTCTTAGGTGCCAGGCATGGTGGTATGAACAGATCATAAGAACCTAAGCGTCCTGAATTCGATGGATTGCCACAATGCCCGGCAGGCTCGATGTGCTTTTTTCTTTTCTCAGTACGGGTCCGCGTGTATTGAGTGGGTCGTCGACCTCGGGGACTTATGGGTGGGCCGCGGCCCCCCTGCGCCCGGGTCCAGAGCTCTCTTTTTAGGCGGGGGTTCCGAAGAATCCCCCTCCTGTATCATAGCAGAGGAAGAAGAAGA
>JAUEJG010078656.1:0-10120 GCA_032274985.1 Desmognathus aureatus | reverse complement strand
ATTTCCCAGCATTCCTTGGCTGTATAAGCCACGTTACAGGCGCGTCTGCGCCGGCGCGTCTAAGCCGGTTTGTGCCGATGTGTATTTAGACGCCCGACGCAGCCGCCTCTGCCCAGGTTTGTTTCACTTGCTTGCTGTCCTTAGATTATTCATGCAAGTGTCCTTGATGAGATTTTGTTGCCACGCTCTTTCACAGTGCCTCTCGGCCATTGCTCCTTTGTATTAGCAAAATCTTTATTTTTAATTCCTGTTTGTTTTTAATTATATTTGTGTCTGCAAATTTCCACGAATACCAGATTTTACTAAGTGCGTTTTTTACTTACTCACAACCTGCTTGTACCTCTGCTAATTACTGCTGATATCTTGAAGGCTGTAAGAGGGTCGCTGCGCTCCTCGCGCTACCCCGCCTTCAAACGTGACAGTATTGGGAACTACATTTCCCAGCATTCCTTGGCTGTATAAGCCACGTTACAGGCGCGTCTGCGCCGGCGCGTCTAAGCCGGTTTGTGCCGGTTCGTGTCCGGGCGCGTCCGCAGCGGCTCACCACACTGCTTATGTTTCTCCAGTTACCTGCTTTTTTTTCACCTGGCTTATTTGGCTTATTATGCTAAGCGGATCTACCGCTCCCTACAGTACTTGGGACGAAGTTTTGGGGATTTGGGAAGGCATTTGCTTCCCTGTTTTTGATGATATGGAAATACAGGATATTGATGAGCACCTCTCTCTAGATACTGAGTCTGCTACTATTACCATCCCCTGTTCCATAAGCCTTACTACTCCCCCAATCCCAATGAATTCCAACGGTGTACCTTCTGTTGGGAACCTGGGTGAAATAAAGAATTCCAACTCCTTAGACATTGACACTGACACTGTTAGCAGAACTATCCCCTGTCCTATAAGCCTCTCCACTCCCCCAAACCCAATGGACTCCAACTGCGTATCCTCTGCTGAGGACTTGAGTGAATTAAAGTCTACTAACCATGCTCTTTTTACCCCTCTCCCTGGCTCCACCGCCGGAATTAATATTGCTCTACTAAACACCCATTCTTTGGTCAAGCATGCCACAGAATTGTCTGCGCTCATACTGGATGAGGGAATCGACATGTTGGCTGTCACTGAAACATGGCTTCACGCCGCTGCCAATCATGCCGCATCACTAGCCTCTCCAGATGATTACAGTATAATTAGAGCTGACCGCCCAAATAACATAGGTGGCGGCGTCGCCCTCATTCACCGGAACTCTCTAGATTTACATGTCACTCCCACAAAAGAGATTCCCGAATGTGAACACGTGTTGGTTAAACTCCAGGTCAATCCAAATGTATCTGTTTGCTTTTTATTGATTTATAGACCCCCACACAAGATGCCTCTGTTCGAAGAACAACTACTAAACACCATACTCAGCCACCTCAAGTCTGCCTCACATTTTATAATCTTAGGCGACTTCAATTACCATTACAATAATCCTCTTGATTCATCTGCTTCTTCTTTGGCCTCTGCTCTTCAGGCTATTGGTTTTACGCAAACTATTCAGACTCCCACGCACAAAGAGAACAACATTTTAGACTGGGTTTTGTGCTTTAACTCCACCATCTCCACTCCCAAGGTTCTTCCGTGCCCCTGGTCAGACCACTACTTGATCTCCTTTCACCTCAGCCTACCCGAAATACGTAAACGCCTAGACACAAATGCTAGGCCTTTGAAGAAATCAAGAAATCTAAAACCTGTAACTCCCACTAGCTTTGCATCAGTTGCTCTTCCTCTGTTAGAAAACTCTATTCCATCTGACGACCTAGATACTTTGGTTGGTCAATTTACATCTATCACTTCCACCTGCATAAACCAACTCGCACCTGAAAAAACCAGACAGCTTAAATCAGAGACAATAAGAAAATCCTGGTTTGGAGATAAGATTGTTCAACTCAGACAAACTAAAAGATCTTTTGAACGCGCATGGCGTAAGCACCCTTCCCCAGAGAGCTTGTTGCTCTATAAGGATGCAGCCAAGCTGTACAAGCAATCTATCATCAATGCCAAAAAAGATGATTTCAATACCAGAATAAAAAATGCCAAATCTAACTCCAAGGCTCTTTTTGGCATCCTGAAGGAGCTGGAGGGTAAAAAGAGGGCTGCCACCAATGTGATTAGGGACGATACGTGGTGTGCCTCCATCCAGAACGCTCTGCTCAGCAAAGTCTCACGCCATCGTGCTAATATCAGCACTCGCCAAGCTGCTTTAACTAAACCCACAGCTACATCTTACCCCCAGCAAGACTTCTCATCTCCACCCTTCACTTTTAAGCAAGTCTCTGAGTCAGAGGTTTTCGAGATTGTCAACCGCATGAAACCAACCCCTTGTAGGGGTGATGTTTGTCCTGCCGAAATCATCTTAGGCTCCCTACCTCTGCTGTTACCTCTAATAACCAAAATAGTGAATTTATCCTTTACCTCCTCTGTTGTTCCTTCTGATCTAAAGCATTCCTGGATAACCCCCCTCCTGAAGAAGGATGGGTTGGACGCCTCCGATCCCGGGAATTATAGGCCAATATCTAGCGTACCGTTCCTTCTCAAAATTCTGGACTGTATTGCTTTTACCCAAATACAGGCCTACCTAGAAGAACATCACCTACTAGGGAAACGCCAGTCAGGCTTTCGTACCGGCTTTGGGACGGAATCGGCACTGATTGATTTGAAGACCAACATCTCTAGAATAATCGACGCCGGCTCGCCGGTCCTCTTAATGCTGCTGGACCTCTCCGCAGCTTTTGACTTGGTTGACCATGGCATCCTATTAGAGAGATTATCGCTGAGTACCAACTTCTCTCATGCTGCGACTAGTTGGGTCAGATCCTTTCTGAGCGAGCGCACCATCAGGGTGTTCTCTGGAGATGCCATGGCCTCGCCGGCCATCCAACTTTATGGTGTGCCGCAGGGGTCATGCCTGTCCCCCACCCTTTATAACATTTACACGAGGCCTCTTTTCGATCTTCTGGATGACCTGGGTGTCGGCTATACCAACTATGCCGATGACACCCAGGTCTTCCTTAAACTCTCTGGTAATTATAGTTTGGACTCAGCTACTGTCAATCAAGTCTTCACGGTTATTCAAGAGTGGATGACCACTAATTTCTTGGTCCTCAATGACAGCAAGACAGAGCTACTTGTCTTGGGGACCAGACAAAAACTCGCCAAGCTCAGCTCGGATTATGACCACTTTACTTTATCTGGTTGCTCCATCCCGGTTGTCACCTCTGTTAAGACTCTTGGGGTTTATTTAGATGCTCAGCTTAATATGAAAAAACACGTCTCACATCTCCATTCCACCTGCTCTTATCTTGTGAGACTGCTATTCCAGATCAGACCCTATCTATCTAAAGATAACCTCTCTCTACTGGCCTGTGCACTGATTAACAGCCGGCTGGATTATTGTAATGGCCTCCTCATTGGCACTTCTTCGGCCAACTTGGATAAACTGCAACGAATACAGAACGGAGCTGTAAGAGCTGTCTGTGGCTTGAGGTACAGGGACCATGTCTCTGAGGCCAGGAGCTCATTGCACTGGCTTCCTGTTCGCAAACGTATACTACACAAAACTCTTACGCTTACCTTTAAATGCCGCGCTGGTCTGGCCCCTGAATACTTAGCAGACTGTCTTAGCACTCTTCCACCTAGAAGGCTCTTACGCTCTAATCACGAAAATCTGCTGCTAAGACCCCCCTATAAATTGGTGGGCTTCGGCGGGTCCTCCTTCCACACACAGGCCCCTATGGCCTGGAACAAACTGCCGGTAGGACTTCGACTGACCCCGACTCTACCCAAATTTAAAAAGGACTTAAAAACTTACCTTTTTAAAGATACTGGCTGATCTTTCCCTTTCTCCCCTGTCCATACCCTGTTGAATACGGTCTGTTTTTGGCTTTGATTTTGGCCTGGTGATTCTAACACTACTTGTTGGATTGTGTGTTCTACTATTTGTCTGTGAGTCTGTGCTTCGAGGCCTATGGGCAATTTAGCACACAAATCCATTAAAACTAAACTAAACTAAACTTAGTCCTTAATGCTTTCTCTTGCTGTTGTCAAGATGTGTTCTTCAGTGATGCTTTTGAAACTTCAATATATGTTATTGCATCCAAAGTCTTAGGATATCAATAGTAATATTGTTATACCTTTTACCCAAAAATAGTATCATGGGAAGTGACCTCATTGAACAGTGGAACCGAGGACTCCTCCCAAGACGTGACATCCTGCAGCCGTCCTCAATGATTCTAAAACAAACAATTGCATGCTGTAGTTAGTAAGAACATTATACCGTAGCTGCTCTAAAAAGAATGCAATGCGATAACTTTGGAATCTCACCCATACATATGACATACTACTTTTTGATACGTCATGTCACAATGCACACATACTAGGCACACTTGGGACTTAAAGGGGCAGTTCACTTCACAAAGTTTTTTTTTCCGTTTAAGGGTTCATACCTTCCTGAATTCTTTTTGTTTTAATTTTTCAATTCATCTCAAATGGCCGCATTCCAGTGCCTGATGTCTCTCCCTGGGTTCCGCATCTTGGGCCGTTTGGTGGGTCTCCTAGCAATGTATAGCGCAGAATTCCTTAGTGCAGGCATTTTTGGGGCATGCCTAATGGCTGTGAGAAACCTGGGCCCCGATTACGATAGATGCGGTAATGCACTTTTTGCGGTATTTACCGCAAAAAGTGCATTACCGCATGTTCGGTACATACCGCAAGATTACGGTATAATTATTGCGGTACGTACCGCCAATTTCTGGCGGTACGTACCGCAATAATTACCGCCCCGACAGGGCATGCGGTAGTGCCCTGCTTCCATAGGAAGCAGGGCACGAAAGTGCCCTGCTTCCTATGGAAGTGGTGCCCTGCTCCCCTTGAGAGCAGGGCACCATTATTTTGCACTATTTCCAATGAAATAGTGCAAAATAAAAAAATATGAAAAAAAAAATATTTTTTTAAAAGTTGTATAAAATGCGGTATGTACCGCAACGGTACATACCGCCAATTATTGGCGGTATGTACCGATGCGGTACGTACCGCATCGGTACATACCGCCAATAATTGGCGGTATGTACCGTTGCGGTACATACCGCATTTTATACAACTTTTAAAAAAATATTTTTTTTTTCATATTTTTTTATTTTGCACTATTTCATTGGAAATAGTGCAAAATAATGGTGCCCTGCTCTCAAGGGGAGCAGGGCACCACTTCCATAGGAAGCAGGGCACTTTCGTGCCCTGCTTCCTATGGAAGCAGGGCACTACCGCATGCCCTGTCGGGGCGGTAATTATTGCGGTACGTACCGCCAGAAATTGGCGGTACGTACCGCAATAATTATACCGTAATCTTGCGGTATGTACCGAACATGCGGTAATGCACTTTTTGCGGTAAATACCGCAAAAAGTGCATTACCGCATCTATCGTAATCGGGGCCCAGGTTTCTCACAGCCATTAGGCATGCCCCAAAAATGCCTGCACTAAGGAATTCTGCGCTATACATTGCTAGGAGACCCACCAAACGGCCCAAGATGCGGAACCCAGGGAGAGACATCAGGCACTGGAATGCGGCCATTTGAGATGAATTGAAAAATTAAAACAAAAAGAATTCAGGAAGGTATGAACCCTTAAACGGAAAAAAAAACTTTGTGAAGTGAACTGCCCCTTTAAGTCCCAAGTGTGCCTAGTATGTGTGCATTGTGACATGACGTATCAAAAAGTAGTATGTCATATGTATGGGTGAGATTCCAAAGTTATCGCATTGCATTCTTTTTAGAGCAGCTACGGTATAATGTTCTTACTAACTACAGCATGCAATTGTTTGTTTTAGAATCATTGAGGACGGCTGCAGGATGTCACGTCTTGGGAGGAGTCCTCGGTTCCACTGTTCAATGAGGTCACTTCCCATGATACTATTTTTGGGTAAAAGGTATAACAATATTACTATTGATATCCTAAGACTTTGGATGCAATAACATATATTGAAGTTTCAAAAGCATCACTGAAGAACACATCTTGACAACAGCAAGAGAAAGCATTAAGGACTAAGTTTAGTTTAGTTTAGTTTTAATGGATTTGTGTGCTAAATTGCCCATAGGCCTCGAAGCACAGACTCACAGACAAATAGTAGAACACACAATCCAACAAGTAGTGTTAGAATCACCAGGCCAAAATCAAAGCCAAAAACAGACCGTATTCAACAGGGTATGGACAGGGGAGAAAGGGAAAGATCAGCCAGTATCTTTAAAAAGGTAAGTTTTTAAGTCCTTTTTAAATTTGGGTAGAGTCGGGGTCAGTCGAAGTCCTACCGGCAGTTTGTTCCAGGCCATAGGGGCCTGTGTGTGGAAGGAGGACCCGCCGAAGCCCACCAATTTATAGGGGGGTCTTAGCAGCAGATTTTCGTGATTAGAGCGTAAGAGCCTTCTAGGTGGAAGAGTGCTAAGACAGTCTGCTAAGTATTCAGGGGCCAGACCAGCGCGGCATTTAAAGGTAAGCGTAAGAGTTTTGTGTAGTATACGTTTGCGAACAGGAAGCCAGTGCAATGAGCTCCTGGCCTCAGAGACATGGTCCCTGTACCTCAAGCCACAGACAGCTCTTACAGCTCCGTTCTGTATTCGTTGCAGTTTATCCAAGTTGGCCGAAGAAGTGCCAATGAGGAGGCCATTACAATAATCCAGCCGGCTGTTAATCAGTGCACAGGCCAGTAGAGAGAGGTTATCTTTAGATAGATAGGGTCTGATCTGGAATAGCAGTCTCACAAGATAAGAGCAGGTGGAATGGAGATGTGAGACGTGTTTTTTCATATTAAGCTGAGCATCTAAATAAACCCCAAGAGTCTTAACAGAGGTGACAACCGGGATGGAGCAACCAGATAAAGTAAAGTGGTCATAATCCGAGCTGAGCTTGGCGAGTTTTTGTCTGGTCCCCAAGACAAGTAGCTCTGTCTTGCTGTCATTGAGGACCAAGAAATTAGTGGTCATCCACTCTTGAATAACCGTGAAGACTTGATTGACAGTAGCTGAGTCCAAACTATAATTACCAGAGAGTTTAAGGAAGACCTGGGTGTCATCGGCATAGTTGGTATAGCCGACACCCAGGTCATCCAGAAGATCGAAAAGAGGCCTCGTGTAAATGTTATAAAGGGTGGGGGACAGGCATGACCCCTGCGGCACACCATAAAGTTGGATGGCCGGCGAGGCCATGGCATCTCCAGAGAACACCCTGATGGTGCGCTCGCTCAGAAAGGATCTGACCCAACTAGTCGCAGCATGAGAGAAGTTGGTACTCAGCGATAATCTCTCTAATAGGATGCCATGGTCAACCAAGTCAAAAGCTGCGGAGAGGTCCAGCAGCATTAAGAGGACCGGCGAGCCGGCGTCGATTATTCTAGAGATGTTGGTCTTCAAATCAATCAGTGCCGATTCCGTCCCAAAGCCGGTACGAAAGCCTGACTGGCGTTTCCCTAGTAGGTGATGTTCTTCTAGGTAGGCCTGTATTTGGGTAAAAGCAATACAGTCCAGAATTTTGAGAAGGAACGGTACGCTAGATATTGGCCTATAATTCCCGGGATCGGAGGCGTCCAACCCATCCTTCTTCAGGAGGGGGGTTATCCAGGAATGCTTTAGATCAGAAGGAACAACAGAGGAGGTAAAGGATAAATTCACTATTTTGGTTATTAGAGGTAACAGCAGAGGTAGGGAGCCTAAGATGATTTCGGCAGGACAAACATCACCCCTACAAGGGGTTGGTTTCATGCGGTTGACAATCTCGAAAACCTCTGACTCAGAGACTTGCTTAAAAGTGAAGGGTGGAGATGAGAAGTCTTGCTGGGGGTAAGATGTAGCTGTGGGTTTAGTTAAAGCAGCTTGGCGAGTGCTGATATTAGCACGATGGCGTGAGACTTTGCTGAGCAGAGCGTTCTGGATGGAGGCACACCACGTATCGTCCCTAATCACATTGGTGGCAGCCCTCTTTTTACCCTCCAGCTCCTTCAGGATGCCAAAAAGAGCCTTGGAGTTAGATTTGGCATTTTTTATTCTGGTATTGAAATCATCTTTTTTGGCATTGATGATAGATTGCTTGTACAGCTTGGCTGCATCCTTATAGAGCAACAAGCTCTCTGGGGAAGGGTGCTTACGCCATGCGCGTTCAAAAGATCTTTTAGTTTGTCTGAGTTGAACAATCTTATCTCCAAACCAGGATTTTCTTATTGTCTCTGATTTAAGCTGTCTGGTTTTTTCAGGTGCGAGTTGGTTTATGCAGGTGGAAGTGATAGATGTAAATTGACCAACCAAAGTATCTAGGTCGTCAGATGGAATAGAGTTTTCTAACAGAGGAAGAGCAACTGATGCAAAGCTAGTGGGAGTTACAGGTTTTAGATTTCTTGATTTCTTCAAAGGCCTAGCATTTGTGTCTAGGCGTTTACGTATTTCGGGTAGGCTGAGGTGAAAGGAGATCAAGTAGTGGTCTGACCAGGGGCACGGAAGAACCTTGGGAGTGGAGATGGTGGAGTTAAAGCACAAAACCCAGTCTAAAATGTTGTTCTCTTTGTGCGTGGGAGTCTGAATAGTTTGCGTAAAACCAATAGCCTGAAGAGCAGAGGCCAAAGAAGAAGCAGATGAATCAAGAGGATTATTGTAATGGTAATTGAAGTCGCCTAAGATTATAAAATGTGAGGCAGACTTGAGGTGGCTGAGTATGGTGTTTAGTAGTTGTTCTTCGAACAGAGGCATCTTGTGTGGGGGTCTATAAATCAATAAAAAGCAAACAGATACATTTGGATTGACCTGGAGTTTAACCAACACGTGTTCACATTCGGGAATCTCTTTTGTGGGAGTGACATGTAAATCTAGAGAGTTCCGGTGAATGAGGGCGACGCCGCCACCTATGTTATTTGGGCGGTCAGCTCTAATTATACTGTAATCATCTGGAGAGGCTAGTGATGCGGCATGATTGGCAGCGGCGTGAAGCCATGTTTCAGTGACAGCCAACATGTCGATTCCCTCATCCAGTATGAGCGCAGACAATTCTGTGGCATGCTTGACCAAAGAATGGGTGTTTAGTAGAGCAATATTAATTCCGGCGGTGGAGCCAGGGAGAGGGGTAAAAAGAGCATGGTTAGTAGACTTTAATTCACTCAAGTCCTCAGCAGAGGATACGCAGTTGGAGTCCATTGGGTTTGGGGGAGTGGAGAGGCTTATAGGACAGGGGATAGTTCTGCTAACAGTGTCAGTGTCAATGTCTAAGGAGTTGGAATTCTTTATTTCACCCAGGTTCCCAACAGAAGGTACACCGTTGGAATTCATTGGGATTGGGGGAGTAGTAAGGCTTATGGAACAGGGGATGGTAATAGTAGCAGACTCAGTATCTAGAGAGAGGTGCTCATCAATATCCTGTATTTCCATATCATCAAAAACAGGGAAGCAAATGCCTTCCCAAATCCCCAAAACTTCGTCCCAAGTACTGTAGGGAGCGGTAGATCCGCTTAGCATAATAAGCCAAATAAGCCAGGTGAAAAAAAAGCAGGTAACTGGAGAAACATAAGCAGTGTGGTGAGCCGCTGCGGACGCGCCCGGACACGAACCGGCACAAACCGGCTTAGACGCGCCGGCGCAGACGCGCCTGTAACGTGGCTTATACAGCCAAGGAATGCTGGGAAATGTAGTTCCCAATACTGTCACGTTTGAAGGCGGGGTAGCGCGAGGAGCGCAGCGACCCTCTTACAGCCTTCAAGATATCAGCAGTAATTAGCAGAGGTACAAGCAGGTTGTGAGTAAGTAAAAAACGCACTTAGTAAAATCTGGTATTCGTGGAAATTTGCAGACACAAATATAATTAAAAACAAACAGGAATTAAAAATAAAGATTTTGCTAATACAAAGGAGCAATGGCCGAGAGGCACTGTGAAAGAGCGTGGCAACAAAATCTCATCAAGGACACTTGCATGAATAATCTAAGGACAGCAAGCAAGTGAAACAAACCTGGGCAGAGGCGGCTGCGTCGGGCGTCTAAATACACATCGGCACAAACCGGCTTAGACGCGCCGGCGCAGACGCGCCTGTAACGTGGCTTATACAGCCAAGGAATGCTGGGAAAT
>JAUEJG010077549.1:0-10131 GCA_032274985.1 Desmognathus aureatus | reverse complement strand
CTTTAAGGTATGTCTCGAGAGGTTATTTTTACCGTCTTTTTCTCTAGTGAAGTCTCCAGGGACATCTCTAGTCACTTCAAACTGTGCTTTTGTATTTGCTAATTTTTTGTGTGCCGATTTCATTGTCCCAGCTGAATATTCTCATGGTAATGAATACATCTTTGTTGAAGGTTCTCACGGTACAAAGGACATCTCTATAATACAAAATTACTCTTTCTCCTTCAAACCTATTTAAATACAGATGGGCAAAATATGTCCCAGTACTGACTCATAACTGGGCCCTTTGGCTGATTTCATTTCAAATGCATTCCTTGGCTTGATTTCTATTTCTTTTTAAACATCTTGCAGTATTAATATTTCTTACTGTATTGTTCTCGCGAGACAAAGGACATCTCCAAAAAGAATATTTCCCATTTCCCAATGTCTTCATTCCTAGCAAAGTCTCATGATAAATAACTTTTTAGACTTTGCCTAGCGCCCACAGTCTAATCCAAAAACGTCTCCCTTTCCCTGTGTGGTTTTTGAGGGACTTTTCCAGTGGCAAAAACTTACAGTACCAGCGCAACGACACAGGGTTCACAACACATTTCGTAGACAAAACATACAAAGTATTTTCAACTCCGCTGAACCTCCCCACATTCTTCCTCAGGGTCCTGACCAGTTTTTCTGTCAAGTATCACCAGAAAGTTCTTGAGAGACACACTCATTCTCTGTGGAATCATCCCATAAGTAAAACAATTTAAAATCAAATCATCCACATGAACCCAAAATCTACAAATTTATTCCACATATATTCGCATCAGGTAAAACAAGATGGCGGATTGCCCCCGAGTGATTCCGTGAAGCAACACTCGAGAGAACGTCTGCACTGGGAGCACTGACACCATCTGAATTAGGAGGAAGGGGAGAGCACTGCAACAGCTGGAGCTCCCTGTGGCGACTGCACGACACGGAACTGAGCGCCGCAGCCAAGAGCGCTTGGCTCCCCCTCTCTCCCCCCCCCGCCCCCCATTGCACGGACGCGGACGAAAAGAGAGGAGCCCCGCACCGGGGGAAAATCTGTATTCCATCGACACGGGCGAATACTAGAACTATGGTGGAGGTGTGGGACGGGGGACTTAAGAGGCGGATAACTCGATCCACCGGTGGTGCAATAGTGAAGATAAAGAGCATCCGGCCGCCATCACAAGATGGCGGCTACGGGAAACTGAAAGCTATTGGCGTGGCTGAGGACCCGCTGCGCATAGCCCGTGGGACAATCAACAGCGCTGGACCTGCACTCAGAGACTCCTGTGAGTGTCCGGAACCCCCCCGCCCCCCTCCTTACGACGACTGAAGAGCGCGCTAAAACTCGCCGCGCACGGTGCACCCCTCTTCCCCCCCACCTCCACGCTCGAGTTGTCACCCCCACCATAATGGGGCCCTACGCATGAGCTGATTCCACGGTGCAGGGGGACCTAGAGACAGCAATTGAAAGAGAAGGGAGCGACGCCATGATGTGGGTCAGTAGAAATGCATATTAACGATGTCAGTGATGCAGGAGTAACCACAGGTCTGCGGACCGTATGCTTGGTCTAATTGGCACAATAAATCACCCCCATCTGGTAGTCAAAGCCAGCCTACTGTACCCAGGCCGGAAACTACACGGTCAGGTCGCTGGGGGGAAAAAAAAAGAAGAAATAAGACTGGGGAAGGGCTTCCTCCACCTCTTGAGTGAAGGCGAAGAGGCAAACAAGGGGCCCACTAAGGGGACTCCTAATAATAGCACTGCCCCCTTAACAATTCCCTACAGAAGCATCTGAAAGGACAAACTGCTGTCAACATAGTCCTATAGAAAGAGGAACGTCACATAAAAGGTGGAGAACGAATAGACCCTATCTACGACCTATTTCACATCACAAAATGTCTAAAAACAAACCACCCAAGGCCGGGAAGCCACCGAGCACAATTGAGAGTGCATGGGCCGTATCAGGAAGTGGAAAGGCCAAAGAAATGTCCCCGGGCAAAGGGGAAACGGAGGAAGAACCTATGACAAAGAAAGAATTAGTAGGCCTATTGCGAGAATTTCAAGACGATATTAAGAAAACCTTCAAGGAAGAAATGATAAATCTGAGAGAAGACTTCCAGAAACAAATTGATGCGACAGGCCAGGCCCTGCAGCAGGTGGAGAATAGAACACTAACTTGTGAAACGGCTCTTCAAAAAACCACAGAGGAGGTGTCAGAAATCCAAAAGGAAATAGCGGAAATTAAGAAACAAAATACTTTCCTCTTCACCAAATGCGAAGACCTCGAAAATAGAAGTAGAAGGAACAATCTAAGAATAAGAGCTGTCCCGGAGAAGGCAGAAGGATCAGACATAGAGACATGGGCGGCCGAATTTCTACATAATCTTCAACCAGATATTCCGAAGGAGGACATTCGGTTCGAGAGAGCCCACAGAGTGGGCAATATCGGTTCTATGCGGGATAACCGTCCAAGAGATATCCTGCTGAAATTTGAAGAATACAAAATCAAAGAGGATGTCCTTAAAACTACCAGAAACTTGACGCAGATTTACTGTGAGGGACAAGAAGTACAGATCTACCAGGATGTGTCACCAACAACCCTGATCCGAAGAGGAGCCCTTCGCAAGATCACCAGTTTTCTCCAACAACAGAAAGTGCGATACCGATGGGTCTTCCCGTTTGGATTGTCATTTCAGTGGGACTCAAAACAGCGGACTATAACAACAGAGGAAGAGGGGAGAAGATTCTTACCGTTAGAAGATGGCGTGGATCCACCTGGTGAAAAAGCCCACAGAAACACTGGGCAGAATCCTATACCGTGGCCATGGCTAACAGTTCAGTCAAATAGAAGACGGAGAAAAAGCCATACGGCCACCAACTCAGCACAGATGGACGAGGGGGGGACGGGTTGAAAGAATCGAGGGGCTATAAGAAATTTACTTATGTGCAAGGCTAAAGGCGAGAAGGAAAAAGGAATATTTCCGGGGAAGGAAGACATAAGCAACAATAGATAAGCGGAGTGGAATACTCTGCCGGATGACTGGACAATGTGGACCAGTGAGGTTGTATAAGTTGGGGAGTGGGGGGAGGGGGATGGGGGGTGGAGAAGAAATGCAACGAAAGGATAGACAAAAAGTTGGGGTATTAGTTGGGGATATAGGGGGGGAGTTTAATGCATCTATCCTGTATATGTTTGAAATTGATGATGTTATGACCTACACGACAGCAGCAGAGAATAGAAGTTATGAATACGGTTAAGATCGGCTCTTTAAATGTAAAGGGCCTTAATTCTCCGGGAAAGAGGGGTAAAGTTCGCTTCCATCTTAGACATGAATGTTTACAAATTGCACTATTGCAGGAAACGCACCTTAAATCCACTGACGCCCACCTTCTGGGCTGCAGAGATTATAATTTGGTATACCAGGCGACAGCATCTACTAAACAAGCAGGCGTAGCAATCCTATTTCACTCCTCCACACAATTCATAGAAAAGGGAAAGTTGAAAGATGGTAAAGGGAGGTTTATTTTTGTCAAAGGAACTTTGAATGATACCATGGTAACGATTGGCAGCATTTATGCCCCTAATACTGGTCAGAATCAATTCTTGAGTTCTGTGTTTCAAAAGCTTAAAGGATTTATGGAGGGAGAGGTGATTATTGGCGGAGATATTAACTGTGTGATGGACTCACAGATGGACAGAACCTCTCAGGGACACTCTGGGTCAGGAACGGTATCAGGACAAGTCAAATCCTTGATCGAAGACATGGGCATGCTTGATATATGGAGGGCGACACATTCAAAAGAAAGGGCATACACATTCTATTCACATGTTCACAGAAGCTCTTCTAGAATTGATTACTTCATGACCAATGGTGCTCTTCTTGCAAAGGTTGTGGATAGTGCTATAGGAGACATAACATTTTCGGACCACGCTCCGATATTCTTAATTGTAGATATTGGTAACAGGAAGAAGACAGATGGCTTGTGGAGGCTGAATGAATATTTATTGAGAGACCCAGTACGGCTGGAAGAAACGAAAACCAAACTAGTCGAATACCTGCAGATAAATGATACGGGTGAAGTGAGCAAAGGAGTAGTGTGGGAAGCCTGCAAGGCGACATTGAGAGGACACCTGATAGCCCAGTCAGCAGTTGGCAAGAGAGAGAAAAGGAGGATGATAGTAGAAGCAACAGAGGGGGTCCGTGTGAAATACCAGGCATATATGCAGTCCAAATCGTTGAAGAATTTGAGGGAATGGGATAAAGAAAAACTCAAGCTTAATGCCCTTCTTACAGATAGAGTAGAACTGCAATTACTAAGGGCAAAACAAAGATTCTATGAAGCCGGGGACAAACCGGGAAGACTCTTAGCAAACAGATTAAAGGCAGACAGAGAGAAAAGACTTGTCACTGTATTGCAAGACGATGAAGGCAACATAACGCATAAAGAAGAGGAAAAAAAGGTTATTTTCAGGACTTACTATGAACAATTATATACTGCTCAAAATATAGACACAGAAAGAGTAAAGGCCTTCCTAGATTCACATGAGATGCCTAAGATGTCAGAGGTGGATAGTGATGTGTTAGAAGGTCCTATCACAGTCGATGAAGTGCTGGGAGTAATCAAAGAATTAAAAATAGGGAAAAGCCCAGGGCCAGATGGCTTTACAGCCATGTTTTACAAAAAGTTTGCGGGACTACTAGCACCACTCCTACGAGATGTTTTTAATACGATTAGGGAAACTGGCACTGTGACCCCCACAATGAGAGACGCTACTATTACAGTTATCCCGAAACAGGGGAAAGATTTGACTAAGTGCAGCTCATACCGCCCAATATCCTTACTGAACATAGACGCAAAGCTGTATACAAAAATTTTAGCGAACAGATTGAGTGGGATACTCCCGTCCTTAATACATTTAGACCAGACAGGATTCATTTTGGGGAGAACGACTTTTGATAACACCAGGAAAATAATACATCTTATAGAAAAAGCAAATCACTCTCCTATCTCATCATTCTTGATATCCCTAGATGCTGAAAAAGCTTTTGACAGGGTTGAATGGGTAATGTTGGAAATGGTCCTAGATCAGATAGGAATGGGATCTCATATGAAAAGGATGATAATGGCAAACTACATGCAACCACAGGCAAAACTAAAAATAAATGGCTCATTAACCACACAATTTAACCTACAACGGGGTACTAGACAGGGGTGCCCACTTTCACCGTTACTGTTCGCACTAGTTATGGAACCCTTGGCAATAGCTATTAGGAATAATGAAGAGATCGAGGGAATTTCAATTGGACCAGAGCAACACAAGATCAGCCTATTTGCTGACGATGTGATATTATCACTAACGAATCCGAGTAGGACACTCCCAGCAGTCAGCAAGGTCCTAGAAGAATACTCTGCAGTCTCGGGCTTTAAAATAAATTATGACAAGTCAGAGGCGCTAAATTTATCTCTCACAGAAGCTGAATTACAAGAGGCCAAAGGTAATACTAGCTTTGATTGGACCTCTGAGCAGATCAGATACTTGGGGATTTGGCTCCCAGCTAGACTTCAGGATTTATATAAGGCTAACATCCCGAAGTTACTGACCCTGGTAAGGAAAGACTTTAACTGGAAGAAAGCTACTAACTCCTGGATAGGTAGGATTAATATTATTAAAATGAACATACTTCCCAGACTGTTATATGCTTTCCAGGCAATCCCGATAGAAATACCAAAGGGAATCCTATTAGACTTACAGAAAGAGATTATGAAGTTTGTCTGGGAAGGGAAACGCCCACGGATTAAGAAAAAGATCCTATTCTTGCCGAAGGGAAAAGGGGGAATGGCCTGCCCAGACGTTTTCAGATACTACATAGCAACACAACTGAGAATAATGTGGGAATGGAGAAAGGTGGATCAAAGCAAGATATGGTCACAAATGGAAGAAATCTTGGTACAGGGGGAACTGGGGGGCCAACCCTGGCTGCAGAAAAATCATAGACATGGAAATGCCTATATCGATACACCTTTGAAAACTTTCTTTAACACCTGGGACTGGGCACAGAATAGATATAAGCTATCGAAGTACCCATCACCCTTCATCCCTCTATTTAATAACCAACATTTTCTGCCAGGATGTGAAAGGCTAGCTTTCCGGGAATGGAAGAAGGGAGGATGTTATATTGGAAAAGACATGCTTAATGAAGATGGTCGCATTAAAAGCTTCACACAATGTAAAATAGACTTCCAGCTTAGAGACTCCGAAAGACACGGATATAGTCAAATACGACACTGGCTCACACAACCTGACACGCATGAGGGCTTAACAAGAAAGCTTACGGAGTTTGAGAAACTGATCTTATTAGACGGGAGTGAAAAAGGGCTAATAGGAAGATTATATAGACTATTGGGTGAAGCAGAGGTATCATCAAAATGGCAGTACCAGACTCAATGGGAGACGGATCTAGAACTTAGTATAAATGACAAAACTTGGCTTAAAATATGGAGGAGAAATGTAAAATCGTCAATTTGTACACAGAAGATAGAAGGCAATTATAAAACTCTTTTAAGATGGCACATGACACCGGTCCGTTTGCATAGAATTAATCCGACAATTCCAGAATCATGCTGGAGAGGATGCGGACAAAGAGGAACGCTGTTTCATATGTGGTGGGAATGCGCCAAGGTGATGTCTTTTTGGAAAATAGTAGTCAAGGTAATAGGAGATATTTTTGACATAGAGTTCCCGTGGGACCCAGGGATAATATTACTGGGATTGCCAAACACTCAAATGTACCCGTTAAAGTCATGGGGAGCGCAATTGATTACCAATATGTTATCGGCAGCTAAGGCACTTATTGCACGATTTTGGAAGTTTGGCAATAACTTGACAAAAGAAATGTGGATGATAAATATCTGGAAACTGATCACGATGGACAGAATTACTTATGGCATTCATGATAACTTAGAAGTATTCGGGAAAATATGGGACCCGTTTGTGGAATATGAAAAGAAAGAAAACTCTGGTATTATGTGTCCGAGATCAATGAGATCTATGCTGGGCTTTTTCATGACACAATGATGGATATATAACTGATAAACTGTAAGGTCACCAATAACAACATTGACATTTAGGGGTGATGCAGGGGGAGGGTAACGGGGGGGTAATGGTAATATGGTAAATTTTGAATTTAAGAACTAGATTTTATTGAGATTGTATTGTTTTGATTACCAAATGCCAATAAAAATGTTTGAAAAAAAAAAAAAAAGAACAACCTCAACGTGATAGGGCAATGCGAGATCAGATGACCAGGTGACTGGACCAATCTTGAAAAGAGAGAAAACGGGCCCCCTTTCAAGAGAAAAGACAAAGCAGCGCCATCTTGTAATGGACAATAATCCAATAGAATGAAACGTAATAGCTTATAATATATGATCATAATCCAAATCGTAATGAACTGATTACATAAAAATCAGTATATTTGCATTTACGCAAAAAGGCCACGTTGTCTATACGTCAGAATGTAATGCAAATTCAATCTCGAATAACAAAGTAGCGCTACAGGAGATGGAAGCAACAAGAGCGCCATGGATTTGTAAATGGCACTAGTCCAATCAAACAAGGCCCAACACTGACTTTCTTTCCATTCCAATCCTAAATAGTGCAGCGAATCATTTAAAGGGCTACTATACAAAAAGTGCATACAAATCATATTATAAGCACACACAAGGAAGCGTCACGTGTGCTGGTGGGATGGTATGTTCCGTATCAGAAGATAACTTGCTGGATATTGAAGACCTAATCGATAAGCCCACACACAATATATTAAGGAAGATTATATGGTCAATGTCACCAGTGTGATGACAGTAATTTGAGATATTCAATTAATGAGACCAGCAATGACCCAATAGAAGAGACTATAACAAATAGGACTGATTCACGAGTTCCAATTAAAATCTTTATTTAGCCCCCTAGAATAAGTATCTAAATGGTAAATCCAATGATTTTCTCTTGTAGACAGTTTTTGAGCTCTTTGATGGAGGTCAGGTGAAAAAATCACCTCCAGAATACACCAACGTAAGCTTTCTGGCATATGGTTCTCACTGCAACAATATGAAACTAAAGGGGCATCAGATTTGCCACGTCTAACTCGAGACTTATGTTCAATAAATCTCTCTTTGAAAGGTCTTTCTGTTTTTCCAACATATAGTAAAGAGCAGGGGCATTTGATTACATAGATGACCCAGGACGTGTTGCAGTTTGTATGGTTCTTGAGAGGCCATTTTGCAGGGCGGCCTAAATCAACACTGGAGCCAGTAATAGCTTGATCACAAATGCTACAAGAGCCACATTGGTAGTTGCCCAACACAGGCTGGGTGATACGTTTGTCAGTCCACCCCCAGATATATTCCAAGCTTTGGGAATCATTTGTCTCAGAAAGAAGTCTGATGTCGGATCGAACCAGACTATCCTTCAAATTCTTACTTCTTTTGTAGGCCATCAATGGTCGTTCCCAATGTAGGTCCCCTGTATTCAATATATGCCAATTTTTTTTAATGATCTTAGCTATGTGATAACTTTTAGTATTAAAAGTCGTAACAAAGACAATTTTCTGGTTGGGAGGCCTCGAGGACTCCTGCAGGGTAATATCTCGATGAGTATTATTAGCCCTCTTTCTACACTGTCGGATAACTTTGGCAGGGTAATCTTTGTTCAACAATTTTTGTTCTAGTTGATCAGAATGTATAATGAACTGATCCTTTGAAGTACAATTACGTTTCACCCTCAAAAACTGACTGTAAGGTAAATTTTCTCTAAGGGGACCCGGATGAAAACTCTGATAATTAAGTAAAGAGTTCCGGTCTGTAGGCTTGGTAAACAGAGTAGTGTGGATGGAGCTATTTGATACATAAATCAAAAGATCTAAAAAAGATATTTGATATGCATCCATACTCAAAGTGAACATCAAAAAAGGATCTAGATCATTGATCCATGCATGAAATTGCTGAACTGAATGGGCATCTCCTCGCCACAAGATGAAAATATCGGCAATATACCTCCAATACTCCAACACCTGGTTGGAAAAAGGGTTGTCTTTGGAATAGATGTACAATTCTTCAAACTGTGCCATATATAAGTTAGCCAAACTGGGCGCAAATTTTGCGCCCATGGCAGTCCCTTGTCTTTGTAGAAAAAAGTTATTGTTAAACCTGAAAAAGTTGTTCCTGAGGGCAGTTACCGCAGCCCACATGATGAAATCCACCAAGCTGGCTCGTTCAGGATACTTATCAGTCAATACTTGTTCAATAACTTGTAAAGTTTGTAACTGGGGAATAGCTGTATAAAGGGACTCAACATCCAACGTAACAAAAAACATACTCTCAGAATCAAACTGGAGACCCTCAATGTTGTTTATAATTTGAGTACTATTCTTAACGTAAGACTTCATATTTGGAATGAGGTCGCAGAGATGTTTGTCAACATAAGCGGACAAAGGTTCTAGTAAAGAACCAACCCCAGAAACTATGGGGCGACCCGGCGGTTGTAAAGGGTCCTTATGGATCTTTGGAATGATGTAGAAAATCGGAACTCGTGGATTTTTCTGAATAAGGAAATCACCCTCCTGTTTAGAAATCAAAGAGGCTTGAACGGCATTTTGGACGTTAAGTTTAATTTCTTTAGTAAGAATAGAAGACGGATCGTATGCGAGCAATTTGTAATTAGACTCAACATTCAAAAGGCGGTATGCCTCTGCAAGATACTGATCTCTATTTAGTAAAACAATAGAGCCCCCTTTGTCCGCTTCTTTTATTACCAAATTTTTGTCCCCTTTTAAAGATAAAATGGCTGATTTGTCAGCACGAGAACAATTGTTGAAAAACCTTTTTTTCCCGTAATCCACGTTTCACTAGAACATGCTGAAGCAATGATTGAGTGAGGTTGGCACAATCAGGGTGTCATGATGTGGAAGCTACTGTCTGCGCCCAAAAGCAGCTCTATGTTACTTGGCATGCTAATGAATTGAAATAGCTATTTGAGCAGCTCTAGCGTTGTCTCGCGATATTCCTTGTGGTCACTCTGTGGCTGGAATGTCTGGACGGTGGTTTTGTAAGAGGTTTTATTTATA
>JAUEJG010077548.1:0-18252 GCA_032274985.1 Desmognathus aureatus | reverse complement strand
GGTAATCATGGATGTTAGAAAACCTCATACAACCCAAATAATACTTGGAGACTTAAATCTACATGCAAATGATATCAAAGACAGCCCAGCTCAGCAACTTTTAGATACCCTACACACCTTGAATTATTCCATGCTTGAGACGCAAACCTCACACTGTCTGGGCAACACCATTGATTAGATCATTTATAAAAAACATTGATGCCACCTTATCCGATGTTTAATAGCAGTCTAGACCAATCTTAATTAAACCTAAAAGATCTAAAGCAAAGTCTTTAGGATTATGTGAAGAATTTCAGGTAGTTATGTTTAGGGTTAGAGCTAAATAATTCTGCAGAGGGGTTTGTATCAGACATTTTTTTTGTCTTTTCTCAGCTCAGCAAGTACTTATTTACTTGTACAGTAGCTCAATGCACACTCTTAATAATAAAGGTGCTTACGGTTCTTTACAGTGATGCCAGGAAAGAACCATTTTTGGTTCCACAAAGAACCATTCAGTCAAATGTTTTTTAAAGCTTCTTCATGTCAGATATATTGCTGGTCTTTCTTGCCTACAAATCCTGTAAGGTCCTTTGTCAGGCATTGGCCCGCCCCAAGACATAGTCTGCCTGACTACAGATGCAGGGAGCGCCCGCACTAAAACGGCCGCAGGAACAGCGCCAGGTAAGGAAACCTGGCGCTGGTGTAAACACAAAAGAAAAGGCGCAGACAGCACAAGCGCCCAGACAGCGCGTCTGTGGAGGCGCAAAGGAATGACCATCGGCGCTGACGAGTAGACCGAGCGCACACAGGCGGACGTAAAGAGGACGTGCGTCGACGCAAACGTCATAAAAGTGTGCGCGGAGGCGGAAACGGAACAAACGCGGATGGCGACCGCAGGAGAGGGAGTTAGCGTCGCACTGTGAGCCGTGCTGCAGAAATCACCCAGATATCAAGGGACCACCTGCAGGCCCCCAGTGGCCTTGTAAGGTAAGTGAGCAGCCAAACAGCAGTAGACCACTGGTAGACAGTGAAGAAGTGGCCAAATGCAAAGTGGGTCACCCCTTTGGTGTGCCTGAGACTAAGGTGTTGCACATTTACCAATTCAGTTCTGCATCTATTCTGTTCATCTTGGAAATTATCAAAAAGACATCTGTCATGTGCGTGAGGTATGCATGGACATGCCTTCTCTGGTGCAGGTACAGTGGGTCTTGCAATTCACAGCTAGTGGCTTATTTAGGCGCATCTGCAGGATGGCAAATGGCTTATCTCACTCTGACTTTTTTAAAACATTTACAGTGGTCATTACAGCAATCTTGAATCACTCATCCACTTTCATCAAATTTCCAAGGACTCTGGAGGCTCTGCAGGAAATGAGGGCTGCTTTCAACACTGTGGCAAGTTCCACAAATGTCATTGGGTGCATTGATGGCACCCACATCTGAGTTGTCCTGCCCTCGAGTGAAGAAGAAATTTCCAGGATTAGGACTCATTCCATCAATGTTCAGATGGTTTGCGATTCTTACCTAGTTTAATATTAAGTTATTTGGGTTTTTATAGGGCCCATCATAGAGGACTTGAGCAGGATCATTGCACCATGGACAGTCTTGGGGTCACTGACAGTATGTTTTTTGCAAATCTGTATTCTCTTTTGATATCCAGGTGTAAAGGGCTTGATACATGCTTTTGGCATCACAAGGACCAATTTAGCCAAACATTGTTCCCCATGTGTATCCTGAACAAAATGTATGCCAATCCTGAAAAACCAAATCTTTTGCAACAGAAAAGAAATTCCTTAAAAACTAAAAATAAACTAGCCTGCAGTTCTGTAAACCTTTTGTAACCATTACTTTTTTTGTTGTTGAGATGCCTGCCACCCTACTTAAGCCATCCCTTCCAACCCTATCTAGACAAAGCTCCATTAGATGAGGCGCTATCCTCAAGGGCAGGAATATCACCAACTTGACTATCATTTAAATTGGTGCTCCTGAAGCACCTTTCACAGTACTATCTGCCCCAGAGTCTTTTATTGACAACATCCCATTGCTGGTAAAATCCCATTCAGTGAAGGTGGTGTTGTCTGAGTCATCAGTCTCACATGAGGTCAGAAGGTGGTGTGGAGAAGTGGCGCAATCCGCACATACTGCATTGTTGGATATTTTGTCCACAACAGTGACTGTCAGGAGAGGGTTCGAGCCCTATTTAAGACTAGCTTACCTCTCACGGCTGTTCTCCTTTATGGAGCTTGTTTTAATATAGTTCCCCAGGGTACATTCGGAGGTATAAACTGTCAAACTCATCCACTGCCATAGGGATAGCAGCAGTCCATCCTGGATAAAGCACTGTACGCCAGAGTCAGCAATGGTGTAGTATACTGTCGGGTATGAAGATGCGCCGTGAAGCCGTAGGCAACGCGCGCTAAATAAATGATTTTGAATTTGAATTTGAATTTGATGTGCCTGGCGGGACGATGAAAGGGACTAGTGAGGATGAGATGGCCTAACTAGGGAAATGCTACAGCCCCTTTCATTCCTATTCCCTCCTGTAATTCACATAAAGCATGTAAAATCTCTGCCCTGAGTCAAAAGAGGGCAGGCGAAAATCCAGAGAAGAGGCAATTATCTGGTACAAAGAGCCTCCAACCAGTCTGCCAATAGACAACAATCATGTGCTTGCATGGAGACTTCCGAATAGACAAGAGGCAATGGAGGTGGTATCAATCTAGGACTGTAAAGTTGAATGTAAAACAGGTGGTGCTCACTAACTATTCAAGTTGTACATATCGTAGGGCGTGTGCAATTGGTTATCGATTACTGCCATTGTATGTAAATTGCAAAGAATCAGGGGTCAGGCTGTGATGCCGCCAGCATTGCAAGGTCCAAAGTAATAACCAAACCTAAATCAGGACTCACAACAATATGGCCATCAATGAATGTATGTGTACAGCAAACCATATGCATGACTGTCATTAAACGCAATGGCATTATGCCTGTGGATGCATGGGTGGATGGTAGGTTGGATGGTAGATCAGAAGCCTGCCGCCACATGTATGCATGGACGGGTGACTGAAAATGCATTCATGTATGGATAGGTACCTGTGAATGCATGCAGGCCTGGATGGGTGATTGGTTGCATAAGTATCCCAAAGTGTCAGGTGTGTTGTTCTTTGTCCTGCTTATGTTTCTCTTGTTGTCTGTACCTTTCTGCAACTCCTTGCCTATGGGCTGTGGGAGTGGGAATAAATGATCAAATTAAAACATGTGTAAAAGTGCACACTGACGGTGGAGTAAGCAACACAGGTCCACTGCTTGGCTCCCATCATGCAAGTGTACACTCCAGAGCATATCACTGCATGAGGGTTGTCACAAATACTGTACATAGATCTTCCAAAATACTCCCACAAGATCATTTACACATCACCAGTAAGCAAATAGGCTGACACCCTGATGGGTTACCAACCCCTGAGGTCATACCACAAGACAGAAGATGCACTCTAACAAGGAATCACACCACTGCGCTATCAAGTGGAACATTAAGGCGGAGGGTGGTGATGTAAGGCCAATCGGTATGCCATACCGTAAATCCTAACAGGAAGGACAGATGGGCAGTTTCTGTGTCTCCATGATGGCTACACATCCCTGTGACAAGGAAAAGACAACTGACGATTTAGAGCACACAAACATGTGCATACCCAGGGGAGGATGTATGAGGCCAAAGGAAATAGAGTTTTGTGAGAGCCAGTCCCAGACACAGTCGGAAACATCATGATGACTGGACGGACGATTGCCAGTTATGATGATGAAGACAGATGGCGTGTGGGCACAGAGATATGTTGTGTATAAAGTACAAGTAAATGTAGCAGCAGTGTCAGAGGAGTGTGTATGAGGGCTGACCTTGCAGTGGCAGGTGTCAAGCTCAGGTGAGGAAACATGTGGACAGCCGTTTTCGTCTCCAGTGTCCTCTCACATCCCCATCTATTACAATTCCTGTGGCAAGAGCCACTCGTGTGGTTGGGAATTTGGCAAGCCAGGGACAGGAAGCCATACAGCAGACAGGTCACCCCATCATGTAGCAGTCCTAGGTCTCTGGAGCTGTCATACATGTGTCAGCACCAAGATGTACCCTGATGCAGTTAGCACCACAGCCTACAGTGCTGGGACATAACTATGGTTACTGGTTGTCAGTGATGATGCTGTTTCCATTCCAGTGGTGCTTCCCAACTGTGTTCAGAAGATAGCACAATATCTCATTTCCAGTGTCTCTGCATAATACAGAACAAAATGTGGCAAAATCAGTGACTACCTGGTGCATAATAACAAGAAATATTTCCACTGTATCAAATGTCAATTCCAAATATGGACTTAGATAGTACACACATATGTTCCATGGACATTTCATTTCATATAATGTGTGAAATGGCCCTTTGCAGTGGTCACTGTTTGCCCTGCATGGAGAGGCAACTGTACAGATTACAGCAAGCATGACTTCTGCAATGGGCACCACCTTCCCTCACTTTAACACACAAAACAGACAATCATACAGTACAGGAATAGATTTGCTAGTTGTATGCACCGTCTGCTACTGTATGTGCTGTGCGCTGGCACATGCAGCACTGTCATCTGGAGGTGTGTGGTCCTCCAAAATAGGAATGTTCCAAGATACCTTGCCCCCTGTAACATCCATAAAAGCTGACCCACCTATATACAAACCTCTGGACAGGCCTTCCAACAAGCCATTGCCACATCAGCATACAGATGGTGCTGCAGCACCATCTGCCTATGTCATGCCCTTGTAGCCTTGGATGCATGCACTGCATAGGTTCATGTGGCAAGAGGTTACAAACTGTGCTTTCCAATTGTTACCAGCCAGTAATCATTCCTAATGGTGGGGATTCTCCAGTGGAGGCAGGTCACAACAGTAACCCAGAAGCACTAGACACAGCCGTTGGAAAGCGCCTATCTATGCTCACCGCAGGCTAGTAGTGACTGAGTCTCCAAAGTTGCAACCCCCTTGAATGATGGATGGCCAGGGATAAGTGCCAAAGGTGTGTCAGGTCAGGGCCAGGAATTAGGGAAGGGTATGAATGGCCACACAGAAAAGAAACATTAGCAAATATCCATACACGTAATAGATGTAGAATAGCCATCAGAATGTGACATGCAGGTAGATGAGAAGTCACATAGGACATGATGTGACAGATCCTGTAATGCAGAAGACGAAGTGCAGTGTGAACTAAACATTTGTCTCATCCACACAGGTTGCCACACATTGGAGGAACACACCAGCCAATTGACAGCATCCATTTGTATAGTGGAAAGCTTACCCCACCATTGGTAACAACAGGCATAACAGAGGATGCACAGTTGTGGTGACTCACCACCACCCCACCGAGATGATGGTACACAGGACAGCGAGGACACAGAGGAAGAGGTCAGCAACACATATGACACAACTGCTAGACAAAGAAAAAAACGCAAGAGGAAGAAGAGGTTCACAGCAGATGAGCTGCGGGCCCTGGCAGAGGCTGTCCAAACATACCGTAATAGACTGTATGGGCCGAATGCTGCCCGGTTGTCCCCATCAGATCGCACTGCCATATGGGCAGAAATAGCTGCCGTCGTAAATGCTGTTGGACGTGGGAATCGCACAGGGAAAAATTGTCAGAAAAGGTGGAATGATGTCCGGAGGGATGCCAAAGGACATGAGGCACACCGCCGCAGGAATCAATCCATAACTGGAGCAGGAACCCCCTCCCCACAGAGAACGTCACTAGTGGAGCAATATGCACTTGGCACGCTAGCAGAGGAGCAAATTGTGGGTGTTGGACGTGAGGACACAGCTGGAAGAGGTAATGGACAGTCTCGCATGTATAGCATTGCAGCATGTCAATTGAATGCAGTGAGCATATCTGATGTATGGCTTAGGACACATTGACATGGTCCATGTACTGTCATGTCATATTACTGGCCATTACTATTTTGGACAGGTGTTGGTATGGTGTTTCCCTATCATTCGTGAACCTCACAAATAGTATATGACACAATTATCTGAAGTGTGATGCGCAGATATGAGTCCACCCCTCTCTACCCATTCTACATCTGATGACTGTGGACAGATGCATGGAACAGGTAGTGAGGGTTTGGAGTAGCTCTAAGTATCATGGTAGTGGAAGGTTAGACCTGTTCAAATGATTGGTTTGACACAAATCTCTGGGGTGTAGAGCACATCATACCCATGTGATTGGGAAGTTCCCACCACCCTATGGATGCTGAGTGTATCTACATCAAGTGTACAGGTCAGCACTCAAAACCTGTGGCCATGCTCAGTACCTCAGGAACTCACCTCGGCCCCCTTCCTCCCACCCATGCCAATGTGAACAATGCTGCATATCAGTGGCGTCACTAGGGTAGGTGTCACCTGGTGCGCTAATTTATGCTGTCACCCCCATGCAGGGCAAATTGTAGCGAGCAAGTGAGCGTAGCGAGCGAGGGAGTGTAGGGAGCGAGGCCGAAGGTCATCAGGGGGACATGGGGCGGGGTTCTACCTCCGTGAGTGAATATATGGAAAAACCCTGTCAAAATGGCACATATATCAGTGGAAATTTCCCAATACAACCAGAAAATAACATAAGTCTCTAAGTGATGTAAAGGGCTACTGAAGACAAATTGGTAATTTGCATGTACAGTAGGAAATGAAAATAACTGAGGCACAAAACTACCGTAATTGCACAATTATCAAACAACTTCCTAATTGTGTTCATGCACACATTTGTTAGTTGTTGTAAGAGGAGTCATATTGAACATGGCAAATACATGCCAACAGTGGCATACTGAGTTGTGGTATCGTAGCTAGGAACGCATGTGCTGACTCCCATAGTACACAGAATCTGGACATTACGAATGGTGTGTGTTCGCTAGACTGCAATACACACAGATCAGTACAATGGCTGGCCATGCAGGAGAAACCAAATCAGATGACTCTGGTGATTGGCTGAGTCGAGTATGGTTGTGTTTCTTACCCACTCGGGGGTGCGTGCTGTGGAACAGGGGACTCATGTGCACCTTAGGGTGAATGTGCATATGTTCAATGTCCGTGGTAACCAGCACCTGCAATGTCCTGTGTCAGATGAGGGAAGGGTGACATCACATGTAGAGTGGCGTTGAGTGCAGCCTTGATGGTGAAATAGCCTAGTTCTGCAAGGTCTCAGGTTGATTGGCATGTGTTGGTTGGTCAACAGGTATTTAATAGGTGGGAGTATGCGGTGTGTGCGTGTGTGGGTGAGCAGGTACCCATGTATGCAAGTGGGGGGTGGTGACATGTACAGGAGCCAGGCTGGCATGTTGAGATCACTATTGCATTGGATGGAGCTGTACAGGGGCATAGCTACACAGTAGCCTGGATGTCACTGTGGGCCTTAGGGTCCCACACAGTTAAGTCAGACTCTGCAAAATATAGAGCCCTGGGGAATGATGAGACATGAATAAACTGGGTGACACATTTGGGATAGGGGGCTTGTGTGGGTGTTGGGGAGGCGACTGGTCTCCCCTCCACATCTGAGACGAAAGGGGGATGACCCCCTGCAGCCCAATGTAGTCAGCCCACATCACCAAAGAATTGGTGTCCCGATTTGTAACCCTCTGCGAGTGAGGTGGTTACATTGAACACCTTGACCTTGGGGTTGTCAGCCCATGTGGGGTACGAGGTCCCTGCCAATGGGGTCCCTAGATGTAAGCCTGGCAAATGGTGGGGGTACTGCTGACCCTGTTGTATCCAGTGCAAGCAGACAGCTTGACATATTAGGTTACATTAGCTGCTTGGAGGGGAACTTGGTGATCCTTAATGAGGGGTAAAAGGGGTCAACATAACCGACTCCTTACCTGGAGGAGTCCTGGCTCTATCCTGTGGCTGCTATTTAACAAATTGCTGCTCACTGGCGTAACAAATATGTTCTGTGCACAGTGGGGTCCTGGCATGGCAATGTGTGACATCCACTAGTGTTGATGGAAGGGATGCATAATGGTGCGCACCGGTGTCTGCATCGAAGCTGAATGGCAAGGATAATCCTTACAGAAGATGGGTGGACGTCACGCTGGCAATTACAACTGTGGCTATTGTGGAACTGCATGTCCTTTCCTGCAGGATATGTGGAGTGTGGTGTCAGTGTATGAGGGTGTGGTGTGGTGTGGAGCTGAAGGGGTCAATACACTAAGTATGTGGAGTGGTGGATGTTACTCAGTGTTCATCAGTGTGCATGGTACAGTTTGGTCTCAAGGTACCTCACATCAGGGACATGTGCCTTAGCATGCAGATGGCACATACAGTAGCTACGTAGACCCATGTGTGATGGACTGGGTACTAATGGTAGGTCCAGCAAGTGTGTCTTCATACGTAACTTGATGTGTGGGGACAACCAGTTGCGCTGACATGTCAAGTGCATTGTAAAACATCATGCTGATGTGTAGGGTTTGTCAACATGAGGTACTCTGGAACATGGGTGTGTGAGAGTACGGTGATGGCAGGGATATGAGGCACATGTGATGAGTGCAGATGTGAATCCATGATACAGGACATTGTGTCACTGGAAGGGTAAGTCTTAAGGGTCAAGGCATTGCAGTAAGCCCAGTAGGAAGTATAAGTGGAGAGGCAGAGTGGCTGGCCTGTCCCTGGTAACAGCCTGGACATAGATGGGCCTAGCTGGCCTTGACCAGGCTGTTACCAGGGACAGGCCAGCCACTCTGCCTCTCCACCTGTAATAAATGGTCACTGGCGCACTGTCTCCCAGACGCAGGCCAAGCAGCCATCCTGCCCACCACCTCTGCAAGGTACCCTGCACACCACCCAACACCTGTGCTCACCCCATCTTCACTCTTGGTTGCTCACCAAACTGGCGACTGAGGTCCATTACCTCAACATCCCTATTTACTGAGCCTTGATACCCTCCCCCTGTGAACGTAACACCTGCCCAACACCTTCATTCAAAGGCACCACCAACACACCTGCTCCCCCTCATCATCACTTACATCAATACATACATCAGCTCTTTTACCATACCAACACTCATAGAGAATGCATGGGTCACCCCCATCCTCAGAAAACACACCCTTAAACCCTCAGTCCCCAACAACCATCATCACTTCTCTAATGTCCCTTAACTCAGACTAATCCATAGGCAGACTATCTCCAGATCCTGCTCTCCAGATCCTACACTACCCAGAGGGCAGCTAGTAGTTAGCCTCTAGGCAATCTGGCATCCGCACCCGCCCCCCCCAGTCTGACACGGCCCTGCTGGACTGATGATTCCAGCTTGGCAGGATCTGTGAATCTGGATGCATGGCCACAATCCTCCTCTCAGTCTCGTTTGATCTGTAGGACCACCACATCCTCTGTAAATGACTCACCCACACTGTCAGTTTCTCCACAGTGCCCCCAGACATGACCTCTAGGGCCTTAGATGAGGTGACTCAGCTGACCCTTGCCATATCTTCTGTGGTATACCACAGGGTTCCTTGTGCCTGTTCCACACTGTTCAACATTGCAACCGATCCTTTTATCCCCTGGCTTGACACCTTGGGAGTAACCTACGCATCCCTTGCTGGTGACACTGAAATCCATGTCCCCCTCACAGGCATCCACTCCCTTGCCTCAATGACACTGAACAAAATCAACGGAATCATTCAGCCATGCATGGCAGAGCACCCTCTCTCCCTGGATGTTGACAGTACGCAAGTTGTAGTTGTTGCCAGCTCCCATTGCCTTACAGTTCTCACCCCCTATTCCTCCACCCTCCTCATCTCCAGCAATGCTAACCACATCTTGGAAATAGTGGAAAGGCTGGCCATCTATCTTACACTGTCCTGTCCTTGACTGGTCAAGTCAACGCCACCATCTACTCCTCAGTGTATTAGCTCACACCTATGAAAGCCACATTGTTTAGTCGTACTGTACGTTGGCTCCCAACTATACCTCCAGGAAATGCAGACCCTCAAGCTAGACAGTGAGGGTAGTGCTGGGATAGGGCCAGTGAGACCATGTGTCGGTAGGCCAGGTTTTACCTACATTGCCTTCCAGTCAAGCAGCCCCTAGAAATCAAACCACGTGCCATGGGCTGCTGCAGACATTCCGGTACTGCCCCCACCTACGTATGTGCCCCCATTCCATGCTGCCCCTTCACCTGGATCCTCTGGTCCTCCTATGACAACATGCCCCTAGTCCCCCGCTTCAACCGGAAACAAGCCAGTGGCTCCTAGTGAAGAATCCTGGCCTCAACAGTGTATCACTCCCTACAATACCTCCTTCACTCAGTTACTTCCTACTGGGCTTACTGCAATGCCCAAGGTGCATACCCTTCTGAGGAATGGTGTCATGAAAGGATTTGTATACTTCAGGACACTGCTATCTCACTCACCCTGAAATAAAAGTTACTGTTACATTGTTGTGCTACCAATCAATTGTAATGGGTCCACCTGCTGTGGCCATATGTCTGTGGCCATAGGCGCATTGCAGACACAAATTTGATCAATGATTCAATACATAGAGGCACACTGCAGCTGTAAAATGACGTGTTCATGTTGTGGAACCGTGCTACTTATCATGGGTACATGCATAGCATCAATGCTGAGACTGACAGCATGAGAACTGAGGTAGCATTAATCTAATGTGTACATCGACCGGGTATTCATCCATGTGTGTCGAACATCAGTGATGTTGGTGACTGCATGTCACATCACCTGCCAGACACCCTGCTGAGCTGTCTATGTGCTTGACTATGGTATCATGACATTGCCATGGTACATGGGGGGCTTGTGTACGTAATCACTTACTAAGAGCACGTGCATGTCGTGGTACAGATTGTGGTTAACCTTTTCACCCAGATTATGTAGCTGAGTGTCGTGTCATAGCCTGTGCACATCTGACACCTACCTCCCTTCTCTCAGCAGGTGCATCCACAATGTCAGGATCACAAGAAGTACTAAGAACAACAGACAGTTGTGTTGCCACACACGAGGATGGTGAGCAACCTGGAACCTCAGGAATGAGTGGCCATGCTGTAAGAGCTGAAAATGCCGACAGAGCGGCTTTGGGAATTGCTGGTCCTGGTGGTGTATCACATCCACAGAGTGCACATGTTGTAGGACTTAGCAGTGGACAACAGACCACCATTGCCACACCACCTACTGGGAGGGTGTGTCATACAGGTTTGCCAACGGTCACATCAAAGGGTGGTACATCCACATGTACCAATTCAGTGGCAAATACTGTCTGCATGTTGCCTGTACCTCCTGGTGTGGTTATGACATCAAGCTTGTCTCATGATGTTGCAATGCGCTGTCACACAACTCGTGCAGGAGATGGTGGGTTGGTCACCTTGTATGGTGAGGTCATGGGACAGAGCCATGCCACATCTATCCCTACATCAGTCAGTGCACTCTCACATGCCCGTGCAGCCATTATTCCGGTCCCTACTGTACCCTCTCAATCCATTGCCATATGCGCCTCTGCCATCTCAGCCACCAACTGTAACAGGTCTTCATGTGGCATACAGACTGTTGCCATGTCCACATCAACCACTTGCAATACCGTGCCTTCTAGACCAACTAATTCCAATACACAGGGTGTATGCACAGTCAGGCCCATTGGCTCAGTCAGACCAGGAGCAAGGGGCACAGGTTCACGGCTAGCTCAGGCTGGTGCAGAGATGGATGAGGACATATTGGATGGTCAGAGGCGGCAACTGTCTATACTCAGCCGTCTGTACACCACACAACAACTGTGTGTGGATTATCAAAGATCAATGTACCTGCAGACAGTGAGGGCATGCCGTGCTGCCAGTAACAGACATGCAGCCCAGGCACGTGATACTAGGGAGCATAGGGTAATGGTGCACACGCAGACACATAGCTTGGTGGAGGCATTGCGAGGTGTCCGTGATACATTGCAGGGGAGTCTGCCAACATACATCCAGACATTAGTTGCCATGCGCCAGAACGAGACCATAGTCACAGATGTCTTGAACCAGTTGACTACCAACCAGACCTCTCTCATCAACCTTGTCCGACAGGCACATCTTGGTGGGGACCCAGATTGGCAAATGGGGACTTTCCCACCCAATTACCAACATCCACACGTACCTGGGATTCTGTCACAGGGTGATGCAGGTGCTGCGGCCTATGCACCGCGGTACATGGAACCCCAGTTGGCCCAACCTAACAACAGTTTCCCCATGTATCACCAAGCCAACATGTATCATGGACAGCTATATGCTGGCAGGGGTGAGGGATTGCCATATCTGCCTGGTGGCATGCAAGTCCCACCACCACTTTCTACACGTAGAGCACGACGGCGTCGTGCAGGGGCACCACAGCCACCACACTCTCCTACCTCTTCACATGGTAGTCCCCAGCCGCAGTTGCCATGATGTGCCCATCTATAGGGGTCAATGTATAGAGGGGATGGTATATTCGATCAGGAGAGTTACTAATGTGACTCCAGATGTTAGCGTTTTCATTTAGGGGATGGCCTTTTGTGATACTGTTATGGAATGACCAGACATGTATAAGTAAGAGCGTAAATTGTGTGAATACCTAATTTACTTTATGTGGCTTTATATTGCTTTGCTGTAGTTATGCTGATTGCATGTGGAGCAGACTTTCTGCTCATTGTCCGTAAAGGCCAGTGTAGCTGGCTGCACATGCAGGCATGTGCAGACACACACGGTTATGCATCAGTAAATGTAGTAGATGTACATAATGGTATAAGTGCTGTCCTCTATAACCCTGACACCAAGGGTATAGGCACCATTACGACATGATGTGCTAGACATAATGGTATGTCATGTGACCATGGCATTCACCGGTTGGCCTTATTGTGTGACATGCATATGAGCTGTCTGTACATGCCATCAATGTCAGATCAGTGATGTTTGCTGTGGCACATAGTTGTCTTTCTCCATAATTAGCTTTCTGTTTATTGCACTGTTATCAGTGCTTTGGCCATCGCCATGCTGCATAATTTTTTCCTTTTACTTTCATATGATCGCTGTCATAGTTTGTAATGCAACATACACATATTTATGATGGATGTATTATTTATTTATTCTGAGCCACTGGGAACACCTCTGGCCCATTTTACTCCCATCTATATTTTGCCCTGCATGTGCCATTACTTCCAGAGTGAGGCCAATATGCACATTTGTTCTGACACCACTAATGGCAGCAGTCAGACCAATTTTACTATGGCTCTCACTCTTTCAGCACAAGATTGCTTACAATCCCCCAGACCGCCCTTGGCTTTGTTGGCCCACCTCAGTGAGGCTTCGGTTGCATCTCTAGCCACAGCTATCCCCGGGACCGATGTCTGGCCATACCCAGTGCCCTTGGGGTGACGTTATTACAACACATTTACTTGATGTATGGGGTTCTCAGTGGCTCTGTTTCATTCAAGCTATCATCCATCAAGTATTTGTGTTATACCAACATCACCCAAAGTGGGGCAGGTATGGCTAGACGTCGGTCCCGGGGATTGCTGTGGCTAAAGATGCAACCGTAGCCTCACTGAGGAGGCCCAACAAAGCCAAGGGCGGTCTGGGAGATTGTAAGCAATCTTGTGCTGAAAGAGTGAGAGCCATAGCAAAATTGGTCTGACTGCTGCCATTAGTGGTGTCAGCACAGATTTGCATATTGGCCTCACTCAGGTAGTAATGGCACATGCAGGGCAAAATATAGATGGGAGTAAAATGGGCCAGAGGTATTCCCAGCAGCTCTGAATTACTCGAAATTTCATCTGACTGGTTCTTCTTTTTCCATGTTTGTTATAGTAGCCTCTACTCATATTGTCCCCATGTACTCTGTTTAATACTATGTTCTTCCACATGTCATGGGGTCACATGAATGTTAATGTGCAATCATGGTTTCATGTGGATAATAAAGTCACTGTCAGCATCATCTGTCTTCTTGTTGTAGTGTTATTATGCAAAACAATCTTGGATGAGTGCATTCCGTACAACAATGCCAGCTGGTGTTTGCTGCTGCCTGCGCCTTGGTATATCCCCTTCTTGTGGCTGCATGGGGATTTCATCTGGTGGTGGTAGTCCCCTGGCATGGGCAAGGTTGTGCAGTATGACACAGGTGAGTGCCATGCTGCATACGAACCGTGGATGGTACTGCATTGAGCCACCAGAAACATCCAGACAACGGAATCGTGATTTGAGGATGCCAATGGCCCGTTCTATGACCACTCTGGTTCTGCTATGTGCACTGTTGTAGCATTGCTCAGCTTGTGTCCGTGGATTGCTGATGGGGGTCAAGAGGTATGGCTTGAGTGGGTATCCACTGTCACCTGTAGATGAAATCATAAATACATGGTATTATGGCTTGGTACACACATAAATGGACATGTGACATCTCCAATAGTGGGATAGTTTCTATTCTCTTTGTTAAATATGTGCCTATACTGCCTGTGCAAGGCATTCGGTATGCATGTCTGTTATGTCATTTACTGCTTGTTCAGACAGGAACACATATTTGTTGGACATACAGTAAAGTTGTGGTCAATGCTGGATTTCAACACCATTGGCCTCAACATCCGGTATGGATCCAGCAGTATCACCACCCCATGCCAGCATGTGCAGGTCATCAGGTACAGACACAAGGACTGAATCAGTGCCCATGAACATGCAGGCACCAGATTGTTATGGTTCACAAGGGTTGGAGTGCTCACAATTGGTTCATAGCTGTGGGGTGCCAACTGTTTCCTTGGCTTTCACTTGGAGATGGGCCGATAGTTGGATGGGAGGTATTCTTCCAGGGATGGCTTTTTCAGTGTGCAGGTCACCAGGATGTGTGTAAGAGTCCAAGGGATGTGCCATGGAGCCAGGGAGTGATTGATCAGTGAAGCTAGCTGAGGACGGTGTTTTGTGCATTCAGTGAAACCAATGGGAGTTCCAGGGGGGATGAGTACTTCAGGTATGCCTGGAGCTCTGACATTTGTTCAGGGGGCACGTGAGTGGACGTGGACAACATGGTAGCTGAGTCAGAGCAAGTTGCAGTTGTTTAGTTGTGGTCTGGGGGATTACGCAGTGAGCTGGCATCTAGAGGGGGACTTTTATTCCAACTATTATTGTCTGTGTTCACAGGTCTGATACGCTTTTACACAGGCCTTGTGCTGGTGTACTTAGAGCAGATTCAGCCTATGAAGTGGGGAGCTGCCACTCCACCACAGTTAATCAGGCTCAGAATAGGCCATTTTTATCTGGTGAGAGTAGTGTTTGGTATTACCATATTTCATGGCAGAGTGGTCGGTTGAGCAATATGATGGGATCTGTGTATGGAATAGATGGTCTTGCACCAGCAGCATTCTGCCACTTTGAAGGTCTTTTTTTGTCAGGGCTACATGATGAGTTAACCGAGGCACTAGGTTTGGTCGCACATGGTCGGGATCTAAGAGGGGTTATATTATAAGTGGACTACAGCTCAGACGCATGCATTGGGTTGACAGACATCATCAGACATCTATAGCCACATTTGTCAGCTATTACAACAAAGGTACAGTGATGTATGAGTGGTTGATGGATGGATGTGCAGATATATCTGGTGTTCATGCCAGAGATCTGTGTATGTATGCTTCCATATGTGTGTGTGTGTGTGTGTTTATCTTGGCTAGACACATTGATATTGCTACACTTACAGATGCTGATATGTCTGTAGTGGTACATGGTCTCAGAAGTGCAGTTTTGCAGGAAGTTTGTTTGAGGTGATTCTGCCTAATGCTCCCAGATATAATCACTGAGTGTGACCATACTCCCAACTAGTATTGGTGAATAGCAGTGCTGTTGCAATTTGATCAGTGGGAGCCTGTTACTTACAAGTTAAGTTGGTCTGTAGCCACATGTCATGGTTATTTGGGACGTCATGTTTTTGGGATCAACACAGCTTATGCACATTGGGGATGAATGAGGTTTCTGTTCACATGTATCTGTTCACTCCCAGCTTCCAGTTGTGGAGAGCGATGGACTCCCACCTCCCAATGTGTTCTGGAGGCTGGGGTACATAGATGGTATGATGTTCATGTCATGTTGGCTTTGGTTAGTAATTGTTATCCAACTTACTTAGTTCTGCCACTGTCCTACTAATAATGGGGGTCGCTTTCCTGTCAACTGCATGCTTTGCCTTGGTTTGGTTCTTTAGTAGGACTGGAGGTATGCACAGATGGAGTTGTGCTGTTGGTGTGTTAGGTTATACACAACTGGTGAACACCGTGACATGTCTAATCGTGCGATGTGTGGTGGGGCTTTGCTACTTACCCAGTAACCATGCAGTTCCATAGACTCCAGCTTCAAACTGCTGGTAGATACAGGACTGATGGAGCACAAAGGAATCATGAGTGGACCCTGGCATGGTGATGTTGGCATTTAGGAATCTACAGGAGGCATCGCAGATGAGCTGTGCATTTATGCTTGTTGTGCCACGTCGGTTGTAGTAGACATGTGCATTAGTAGATGGTGTTTTCAATGGGATGTGTGTACCATCAATGGCACCAATGGTGTTTGGCATACCATGCATGCTGTAGAATCCCTGCTTGATTTGTCTCATGTCCTCCCATGTTTGCGGCATGCTCACCAGGTTCCTTAGCTTCATGTTTATTGCAGGTATGACTTGATGTAGCACTTTACTGCATGTTGGCTGTGCTATTCCCATGCATTGGGCTACTCCCGACTGGAATGTCCCTGTAGCTAACAGCTGCAGGGTCACTGATACTTTCAATAGTGCTGGTAGTGGGTCACCTCGTTGTGTTGTAGGGGTTATGTCCTGTTCAATTGCACGTACTATTTCCAGGATGGTTTCAGGTGGGAATCTGTATAACCGGTGCACCTCTTCAGCAGACATTGCAAATACATTTGTACGTTGGCGTGGTATCCGTGGGGCCCTCTGCATTCTCCAGCGCCGGTGACGTGTACGGCGGAGGTAATGTAGGTATTCTGCCATTGGTGGGATGGGCTGGATGTAGGTTTCTGATGTCTGTTGGTACTCCTGTGTTATTTGTTAGTGGACACCTGCACATGCATGTATGGCATGACAGTCACATGCAGTTGGTACGGTTTACACTGTTTAAATGGTGTATTGCAGAGTGAATCTGTAGTGGGTAGTTGTGACAGATGGGTTTGTCCTATATGTTTGGAGTGCACTCTGTTGCAGACTTCACAATTGCCACTGTCCTTTGTTTTGGGCTCCCTGGTGCTGCTATGGGGCATATGTCTGTCTCTCCCAGTGGTGGGGTTCCAGTTTCAGAGAGGACTGCTGATATTGCAGGGTATGTTTTCGTTTTTTTAATGGTGGTCTTTTGTTTCGCTGCCTGATACGTGTAGCAGGTGAGGGTACTGTTGTCCCTTCAGCGCTGAGAGGCTAGGGTCTACCTTTCCAGATGGTTGTGTAGCTGTGTTTGTTTGTGTGTATAGTTGTGTGGTTTGGGGTTGGCGCCAGTGCAGTCGGCTGTGCGGCCTCTGTGCACGGCGTTTGATGTGGGGCGTGTGCTCTTAAGACCTTCCCACAACTGGGTCTTCTGTTTGCGCTGGGTTTTGCGTAACGCCCACTGCTGGCTTGATTTGTGCTTGGGTGGTATTTATTTTTATTGGCGGTGTGGCCTGGGTCATGTTTTGCGCAGGCGCTGCGTCCATTTGCACCCGCGCACTGTTTGGTGCTGGGGCGCTGAGTTGCGGGGCGCTGCCGGGCCACCTGGGTGTTGCCTTATGTGTGCGCACTTCGCCGGACTTGTTCTGTGCTGGGCGCTGCCTCTCTGCCAGCGCTAGTTGCCACTAGCGCTGGCGCTTGTCTCTGCGCTCTGCCTGTAGTCAGGCCGCTGATGTTTTTGTTGTGAAACCGTCATGTACCCCCTCTCCCCCATGTGTAATGCCCCCCAACAACCTCAGGTCCTAACACAGCATTTGCAGAACATGTAAACATTCCATAAAAACAACACTTTCTACTGTACAGGAAGCATGGGCGACATCCTGATTGGGCAATCCAGACATCACTCGAGAAGCATTTGTTGTGCCGCTCATTGATTGGCTACGTCACCGCAGCTCCCGCCCACATGACGGCAAGGAGTCCTTGCCACCATTGGCTGTTACCTGGGAGTTCACGCAGGAGGTAGAAGGCCCCGCCCCCTCCCGTTGACCCCTTGCGGATGCCGTCTTCCGGACATGGCGGCGGCGGGGGCCCCGGTGGAGTGGGCTTTCCGAAGCCCGAGGACACGCTCCCGGGAGGGGGGTCCGACTGCGGGGAG
>JAUEJG010076439.1:0-10138 GCA_032274985.1 Desmognathus aureatus | reverse complement strand
AACAGTCCAGCTTCTGGGACGCGCAGACCCCTACACGACGCAGGATCCCCTCGGGACCCTCGTCTCCCTCCCAGGTGTGCTTCACCCTAGCCAGGGGAATCTCACCTTAGTAGCCGTCACCATAGTCCACCGGGACTATCTCACCTGTGTACTGGCTGGGCAGCACTCCTGTCAGCCTTATTTATTTATTTATTTAAAGTTTTTATATAGCGATGCTTGTCGACCTGACTTGTGACCGCTTGTAACATACAAAACAAAACAATGCAAGATTGGTTCAAGGGACCAGGGCCGGTCCATGCTTTAAAATAAAAATTAAAAATAATAAAATGAGGAAGAGTCCAGAATGTCATCTAGGCGGGATCAGCTCTGTACTGTTCTGGGGGCATAGCGGCCATGGCCATCGAAGTTTTTCTCTTTGTTCCTCATGGCTAGGTGTAACAGAGCCAGGTTGTTCCTCAAGGGGAGAGGGGGTGACACCAGTCCGATCTGTGGTCTGCAGGCTGGTACCGGGCGGGAGTTCGGGCGAATAGTTACCTCTCCTGTGGGAGCCAGGGAGGTCCCTCGCTGTCTGGGTTGTTCTGCATTGGAAGGGACATGCAGCGAGACGCCTTTCTGGTTGGCTTCAGCACGTAGAAGATATTTTTTCAATTCTGATTTGAACCTTGGAAAGGAGTCTAGCTCCCTGATCTGAAATGGGAGGGAGTTCCACAGTCTACTCCCCTTGCAGGTTATGGTCACTCCGCCTTTAGTAGATTTCTTGAATTTGGAAGATGGTAGGGTGTGGCTGTACTGGGTTCTGCGGGTCCGCGTCGAGATGTGGTTGCGGGCCCACTGTTGAGCATAAAGCGGCCCCTGTTGTTTCTGGGCTTTCCACAGCCACTGACATATGCGTGTCGTAATGAGGGAATCAATGGTGAGCCAGCCCAACTTGTATCTCCAGGTGCTCAGGTGTTGCCGCCTGTCTAGTGCAAAAATAAGGCGGATGGCTCTGTTTTGTATTTTTTGCACTGAAAACAGGGTTTTCTTGGTTGCACCCAACAGGAAGGTGAGGCCATAGTTAATCCTAGATCCAATGACTGCCTGGTAAAGGAGCTTCATTTGGCCTAAGGTGAGAAGGGGAAAAATTCTGGCCAGTGTGTTCAACTGGTGGTGGCACAGACGGACGATTTTGGATGCCTGAGCTGTCCCATCCAGATGGTGACTGATTTCGACGCCTAGGTCTCTGACACGCAGTCCTGGGGTAGGTGGAGGCCCCCAAGAGGTTGGCCAGGGAAAAGCCGGGAAGCCCCCCGCTCCATCCCTCCCCACCGCGAGCAGCTCGGTCTTTGTTTCATTGAGACAGAGTTTATTCTGTCTCATCCACTCGCGGAGGAGGGTGAGGCAGGGCACCAGCCGTTCGCTCTCCCCTGACTCCTCATGCAGGTCCACCAGGATCTGCGTGTCGTCTGCATACATCTGAAAACGGAGACCCGATGAATCCAAGAGAGTCGCTAGGGGGCGGAGGTAGACATTAAATAGGATGGGAGAAAGGGAGGATCCCTGCGGCACTCCCCACGGGATGTTAATTTCAGAAGAGAGCGCCTCCTCCCATCTCACCATCTGGCTGCGGCCAGTAAGAAACGATCTTACCCAACTCAGTGCCCTACCCCCAAACCCCCCTATTTCTTGCAGCCTACTCAATAGGATCTCGTGGTCTACCGTATCGAATGCTGCAGAAAGGTCGAGCAAAATCAGTAATGCAGGATGATTTTTGTCTGCGCACCACAACAGTTGTTCACGGATGTCGGCTGTGGCCAGTTCAGTCCCTCTTCCTGGCCGGAACCCGGACTGTAGATCGTGGAATAGATGGTATTGTTCCAGGTGTTGTTGTATCTGTTTGGTTACTACTGCTTCCGTGATGCGCGGGAGCAGACGCAGCTGGGACACAGGGCGCAAGTTTTTAGCATCACTCTGGTCGGCTCCTACTTTCTTGAGCAACGGAGTGATAATGGCCTTTTTCCAGGAGAGTGGCACCGTCCCAGAGGCCAAGCTGCAGTTGACTATGTTTGTCACATCTGGGAGGAGCTCATCAATTAAGACCTTTATCACCTCGGTCGGTAGGGGATCCAGGCTAGATGATGCTGGGCCCATCGAGAGTACGATGTTCCTTATCTCTTCTTTTGTGACTGGTTTGAAGGTCAGGAAAGGAGGGGGTTGTGTAACGTTGTTTAGTCCTTCTCCTTTGAATGGCTGTTGTTCTCCGTTGTTGTGGGACTTGAGAGTCCACTCCTTCAGTCTTTCCAATGCTACCTTCAGGTCAAGATTGGGAAGGTCCGCGTCAATGGATTTTCTGATGTTGCTGATTTTCTCAGAGAAATAGTTTGCCACCTCCTGGCTGAAAGCCTGCGGATCAGCAGGGTGGAATTTGTCTTCCTTCTCCTGAGGTAGAACTGCTTTTATGGTTTTGAACAGGGCTTTGGATTTGTTGGGTATGTTTGTGATCTGTTTCTGAACAAACGCTTGTTTACTAGATTTTACCGCCTGTTTATATTTCGTCAGATGGTTTCTGTATTCCAGAAGGTCCCCTTGTTTAGAGGATTTTCGCCAACGTTTCAATATTCTTCTTCCTGCCGCCCGCATTTGTCTTAGCTCTTGCGAGAACCACTTGTTGCGTATGTGTTGCGGGAGTTTTTTTCTGATCTTTTTTAATGGGCATAAGTTGTTTCTTGCCAGGATCAGTTTGGTATGGAAAATGGCGTCTAGTTCATTGATATCTAAATCATCTCTGGTACAGGATGTCCAGAATTGGCTGAAGCTCTGTGGAGTGAGGGTCTTATAGATTCTTTGTTGGATTTTTTGATGTATCGTCTTCGACTTGCCCGTCTTGGGATGAACTTGCCAGTCTTGGATAGATGTGATGATCAGGCGATGGTCCGCCCAGGGTAGGATGATCGAATATGTGTCAATGAGATCTAGGTTACTATAGCAAATCAGATCTAACTGGTTGCCCAGTCTGTGAGATGGTTCATCCAGATCCTGTTTGAGTTGAAGACATTCCAAGATCTGGGCCAATTGTATAGTATGTGGGTGATCCTTTTTATTAAATTGGATGTTGAAGTCTCCACAGACTATAAGCCTTAGAGTGGAGGCTCGGAGATCTTCCAGGACTCCTTGTAATTCCTCCAGGAAGGCTTCTTCATTCCCTGGGGGATGATAGATGCATAAGATGTGAACTGTTGGGCCCTGTGCTGGTCCTCCTTTCATGAGGGTATATTCAAAGGATGAGGGTTTAGTGTTAATGAAACACTGGGACATGTTCAGGTCCTGATGGTATATGAGGGCTACCCCTCCTCCCCCTTTCTCCATTCTTGCTGTGGAGATGATGTTGTAGTTTTCAGGGAGTAGGTCGGTGATTATGGGGTCTCTGTCTGTCTTGAACCAGGACTCAGTTACAGCCAAAATGGCTGGTTGCATCTCTTCCACCAGATCATGTATTTCTAGCGCATGCGCGATAGCCGATCTCGCATTGAGCAAACACAGAGAGGGTAGATCTGGTCTGAGTGGGGATGCAAGTGAGGGGTCCTTATTAGGGATCTCTTTGGCCTGTGTTTCCAGGGAAGTGTCATTAGCCTGTATATCCGGAGGGTTGTCATTCCTGGATATGGGGGGGGCTTCCGTAGCACTACCCCATAACAGTTGGCTTTGATGTTCTGTATGAATATAATGCTGTGTCAAGGATAACTCTTCCAGTGTATTATCTATTTGCGGTTTGTCTAAGTTGTCTGCTAAAGGAAATGTAATGTCCCCCCAGATATTAAAGATCTCTTGGTCTACAGAGAGGGGGACCCGAGGAGCAGAGTTGTGCCATTGAGCTAGATCGTCCGGGCTGAGGGACCTAAATTCCCTATGACCGTTGGAGTAGGGAAATGCAGGCTCCTCGCCTGGAGAGCACCTGAGTGAAGGACGCATTGTGGTGGTCCTAACCGTATAGTGATTAGGGATACTTTTGTTACGTGTGTAAAGATCCCGTGCTCCTAGTATCTCTCCACTGGGGGCATCAGGTATAGCATAGGAGGGGGAAAGGCCCACAGGGCGCCTACCTGAATCCAGGGTATGGTTGCTGTAGTGTAGAGCCTCGTAGTCCTCGTCCAGTCCCGGACAGGCCCAGACAGGAGACGCCCTTGCCTCCTGCCCTTTACTTCCTGCCGGCTTCCCCTGCCGGCTCGGTTCCTCCATTCCCTTTTCCGGGGCCGGAGCTGTGGATTGACAGCTGGGCGGGTCGATGGGCGGGGTCTGGTCGGTGGGCGTGGCTGCTGTCTGCTCGCGCTGCTCGCGGGCTGTGTTGGTGTCTCTGTTCTCCGTGGCGGCACTTTTGGATCGGGTGAGTGGGCCTTTGCAGTGCATTGCTTTCTTGGCAGTATAGCTCCTGTTGTGGCTGGGCAAATTGTCCTTCATTATTTTATTAGCCACTTTCCTCTTGCCGCCCTTCTCCTGGAGGGCGGCGATGTGATCCGAGGCTGTGGGGGAGGAGGGCATTCCTGGCTGCATGATGTTATGTGAAGCAGCAGCTTGGGGGCAGACGATGTTACTCTGCAGTGAGGCCCAGAAAGGAGACGCCCTTGCCTCCTTCCCTTTACTTCCTGCCGGCTTTACCTAAAACCTTCTCTGAATATGTCGAATTGACAATCCAAGTCGACCAGAGAATCAAAGAAAGGAAAAGAGAAAAACGTAAAACTGAACCCTTTCGTCCATTTCAAAGATATCTCCCCCATCCCACTAGAGAGACTGACCACAGTGAACCCATGCAGTTGGGAGGGATAAGGGGTCCCATATCCGCTCAGGAGAAGGAGCGTAGAAGAAGAGACCGTCTGTGTTTTTATTGTGGAGACGCTAAGCATGCTATTTACAATTGCCCCTTAGTACCGGTAAAAGCCAGCACCCGTTAAACTCCCGGGGAGGTTTTTCGGGTGTAATTGAACAAGATCCTCGTTTTGTGGGAACTGTAATTGGTGATTCCCCTTCCGCTTCACATTTGTACATTGATGTTGTCCTTAAAGCTGAAGGGATGAGAGACATAAAAACCAAAGCCCTGGTAGACTGTGGAGCGAATGGGAATTATATTGATCAAGAATTCCAGAAGATACATCAAATCCCCATTCGCAAAAGAAATAGACCGGAACAAGCTATGTCTGTAGATGATACCCCCCTTAGGTCAGGACAGATAGAGGATAATACTTATCCTTTAAAACTGGTATTTCAGGGAATAGAAAAAATGGCACAATTTGATATCATTTATACTCCTACCTTCAAGGTAATCTTAGGAATGCCCTGGCTGATGGCATGGAACCCTTTGATTGATTGGGTTTCCCGGACTTTGAAATTAGAGAAGACTGAGGTGCAGTATATTAATACCACCACCACGGAGATAACTGACCGCTACCCAGACCTAATAACGGTATTTGACAAGAAAGAGGCTGACGTACTCCCACCACATAGGGAGTATGATTGTCAAATAAATTTGGTCCCAGACTCAACTATTCCATGTGGTAGGATTTATGCCCTATCTCCAAAGGAGGATGGCATACTGAAAGGCTATATACAGGAAAATTTGCAAAAAGGGTTTATTAGGCCGTCCTCTTCCCCAGCTGGTGCACCTTTGTTTTTCGTGCCTAAAAAAGATTGCGACGAGTTAAGACCATGCGTAGACTTTAGACTCCTGAACATCATAACCATTAAGAACAAATATCCTTTACCTCTGATTTCTGTTTTGTTGGATCAAATTCAAGGCGCTAAATGGTTCTCAAAGATTGACCTGAGAGGCGCTTATAACTTAATTCGAATGCGCCAGGGTGATGAATGGAAGACAGCCTTTAGGACAGCCCACGGACACTACGAGTATTTGGTCATGCCATTTGGTTTATGTAATGCCCCTGCTTACTTTCAGTATTTTGTGAATGACGTATTCAAGGAGATTCTAAACACGTTCATGGTCATCTACTTGGATGACATCTTGATATTCTCTAATGACGAACAGGAACATGAAAGACATGTTAGATTGGTACTGGAAACACTTCTTGCTAATCGTCTGTACGCAAAAGAATCAAAATGCTTGTTTTTCCAAGAACAAGTTCCATTTTTGGGGTACTTGATTTCACATAAGGGAAGGGAAATGGACCCTGCCAAGATTCAGGCTATTCAAGAGTGGGAGGCACCTCGTTCAGTTAAAGAAGTACAAAGGTTCTTGGGGTTTGCTAATTTTTACCGTCAATACATACAGTCTTACTCAGACATTGTCGTTCCTCTCACCCAAGTATTGAAGAAAAAGAACTTCCATTGGTCTTCAGAGCAGCAAGAATCATTTGAGGTTCTTAAAAAAGAATTCACTCAAGCCCCGATATTAATCCATCCTGATTTCACCAAACCCTTTATTGTAGAAGCAGACGCCTCCTCCAATGCCTTAGGAGCAGTCCTCTCTCAAAAAGACAACAGTCAGGAACCTCATCCCATTGCTTATTACTCGAGGAAATTAAGTACGGCAGAGCAAAACTATACTATCTATGAGAGGGAGTTACTAGCAATCAAGGAGGCACTGGAACAGTGGAGGCATTATTTAGAGGGTACTGGTAATCCCATCACGATTTACACGGATCATAAAAACCTGGAATTCATGAAGAACCTTACGTGTCAAAATGGCAGGCAAGCTCGTTGGTCCCTGTTTTTCTCCCGATTTGACTACATCATTACATATAAACCTGGTTCTTGTAATGCCAGGGCAGACGCTCTTTCTAGAATGTACTCAGATGAGACCAAGGTGGAAATTGTACCAACTCCTATTCTTTCTCCTCAAAGAGTCATTGGGGCTACTGGTTGTGCCTTATCTTCGTTTCTGCAGGAGGTTAAGGATAGTTATAGTCCTGAAGCTAAAAAGAGATTTTTGACTGCTAGTACCATGCACAAGGAGATTGATGGATTGTTATTTCGTGGTTCCAGGTTGTGGGTACCCAAGTTGTCGCAACAATCTGAATTGTTGCATTGGTGTCACGATGCCCCTTTGGCTGGGCATCCTGGTCCTATTAAGACTATGGAACTTATGTCTCGTTATGTTTGGTGGCTGAAGATGAGGACAACTGTGACGGAATATGTCAACCTTTGTCCGGTGTGTGCTAGAACTAAGGCATGTCATTTGGTTCCGCAAGGATTGTTGCAACCATTGAAGGTTCCTAAAGGGCCTTGGAAAGATATTTCTATGGACTTCATAACAAACCTGCCTGTTTGTAATGGCTACTCTGTCATTCTGGTAATTACAGATCTATTCACCAAAATGGCCCATTTTGTGGGGCTGACTAGGTTACCTTCTGCTAAAGCTCTGGCAACTGTATTTCTGTGTTATGTGGTGAGACTGCATGGTCTCCCTGAGTCTATAGTGAGTGACAGGGGATCGCAATTCATTGCTAAGTTTTGGAAGGAATTTCACATGCATTTAGGTACGGTGCTTTTGTACTCCTCAGGGTACCACCCCCAGACGGATGGGGCAACAGAGAGATGTAATCAGACTCTGGAGCAGTATTTGAGGGTGTTTTGCATGCGAGAAGAACGGAGTTGGTACTCTGCTTTGCCTATAGTGGAATTTCTATACAACAATTCATACCATTCGGCAATCAAAACAACCCCTTTCTGCGCCCTGATGGGTTACCACCCTCGTTTTCTGCCTTCTAGGTTTCCCAGTGCCTCCTTGGTGCCCGAGGTTTCGGCCTTTTTGAAAACCTTTGCTTCCCGGGTTCTGGTCTTAACGTCCCTTCTCTTGGCCTCAAAAGCAGCCATGAAACATCAAGCAGATAAACATAGGAGGGATGCCCCTACATTCAAAGTGGGTGATAGGGTTTGGTTGTCCACCAAGTTCTTGCATTTTAAGGGAACATCATGCCCCAAGCTTTTGCCACGTTTCATTGGCCCCTATTTCATTGATGCCATAATCTCCCCTGTGGTGGTCCGGCTTCGCCTTCCCATGACCTTGAAATGTCACCCTGTATTTCACGTCTCCCAGGTTAAGTTCTGTGATCCGGCTACTCGTCCTGATGTGAATGCCCCTAAACCTCCTCCTGACACCCAAGGGGAATATCAAGTGGCTAAGATCATGGATTCTAGGCTGGTTAGGGGGAAGCTGCAGTATCTGGTTGATTGGGTTGGTTATGGTCCGGAAGACAGGTCTTGGGAACCGGTTGCCAATGTTCATGCCCCGCGCTTGCAAGCGGCTTTTCATGCTAGGCAACCGGACAAACCTAAGCCTGTGGGGGGGGTTCCTGGAGGGGGGGTACTGTTAGGATTTCATCTAGAACTACCCCACGCACCCCCAAACCACGGGTCCGGCTACTCCGGCACCCGTGGTCATTTCAGCAACGATACAGTTCCATTCCGAGATTGCTGTGAAGACCGGCACAGGTAGCCGGTTGCGGCATCCATTGTTGTCTATGGGTGATTAGCCAGTTCAAGATGGCGTTCTGCTGTGTTACTCTGCTGTGTGGAAGCCAGTTGGCTGGTTAGTCCTTTCTTTGTTTCGGCGGCTCTCGGGCGCTCCTTATTAGGAGGACGCCGGCGTTTGAGAATCGCTTGCTAACAACAAGCGGACTACGTGTTGTGCTTCGTGCTTCTTGACTGTGCCTCTCTGCTATTGAAGATAAGTGACCCGGACTGTGCCCTGACCTGCTTCTGCCATTCCCTTTCGTACTTTGCTGCCCGCTCGTTGCCAGACCCTTCTGCTTGTGTATTTGACTCGCTTTGCCTCTTCCTTTCGTACTTTGCTGCCCGCTCGTTACCAGACCCTTATGCTTGTGTATTTGACTCGCTTTGTCTCTGCCTTTCGTACTTTGCTGCCCGCTCGTTGCTAGACCATTTTGCCCGTTATATGACTCGTCTTGCATTACCCTCTGTTACTGCTGCCTGATTGTTTCCAATCAGATTTCCGTTGTGTACTACGTTTTGAGCATAGGATTATTTCCTATTTCTTGAGTTACTGTGAAAACCCATCCCGCTGCTCCCGTAGCGCTAACGTGTGTGCTAGAACACGTTCAGCCTTGCGCTACGGTCTGAGCGGGCTACGATACTTTTACCATCTTACCTACTTACACTGCACCAGGTATAGAGCTACAAGGGGGATTCATTCAGGTGAGTGCTGGTGCTTCATAGCAATCATACACCTTCCTAGCCCAACCCCTGAACCAGTACTTAACATTCTATATCTCTCTGCTTGTGTCATTTCAGGTGCAGTACCACAGGATTCTTTACTGGTCCTTGTGGACCCCCTTTTCAACCTTCTGCCAGCTAGCTGTCAGAGGGAGGAGCAGGGAAGTCCAAAGTTCATCACTTCTGGTACCAAGTACTTGATGGTCCAACAGTCTGCTGCGGAATGCTGTTATTGTGAGTTCATGACCTTAAACACCATACAATACAAAAACGTTGTCACACATTCCCCATAATCTTGGGGCTATAGATATGTGTGAAATCCGAGTTATCATACATCCCATAAACTTTGTAGAATTGTAAATTTGACATGAATGCAGATACAAGTGTGTGTTTATATCAAATTTGTGAGATTCTCCTAGTAACAGAAACCTTTAGGAATTCCTCACCTTTGACTTCAGGTCCTTAATTTAATAGAAAAACTCTCGAAAGTCATCAATGCATATAGCCACTCATAACTCTGTGTGTGTGTGTGTGTGTGTGTTTGTGTGCATTCCTAAATGCATATTTATTTATTTGAGTTAAAAAGCCATCAAAACCCTTCGAGGCTACAAGTCCGCAGAGCAACTATCTTTCTCGGCACTAGCTGGCATTTATTTGTTGCTTTGTCCCATCTGCAATTAAATGAGACACCAGTACCCACAACCTAAATTTAGAACAAAGAAAACAAACAGTCCTAGAAACTCCCAAAGGGGTACATACCCATGTCATGATTGTGCAAATTGTAATGCGGTCATCAAAGGGAATACCATCAAACACACCTGTACAGGGAAGAAAAATCTAAATTCGAAATTGCTCACCCTGCAAATCAGAAGCAGTGATATAATTGATTAAGTGCCTGTGTGAAAAAGCTTAGATTGGCTAAATGAGTTGTGAAATTAGAACAAGACTTAATGAACACAAAAGTGACATTAGGTTGAAA
>JAUEJG010075329.1:0-10157 GCA_032274985.1 Desmognathus aureatus | reverse complement strand
ATAACACTTGGGGGGGTTGGGCTCCTTCCAGTTACGAGCAACAACCATTTGTGCAAATGTGATAGCAATAAAAATAAAGCTGTGACAGAAAGTGGGACAGTTTTCGATAAGAAGTGGGAATAACATATTGGTTATTGTGAAACAGAAGGGAATATCAGTAATTTCAATAATTGTTTTCCAAACATGCTCCCAATAGCTCAAAGGTTTAGGGCATGTATAGAACATATGAACTATATCGGCGTTCTCGTCCAAGCATCTTGGACAACTAACAGTTTTATTGGGATACCATTGGTTCAACTTTTGCGGTGTATAATACCAGAGAGTGACAATTTTGAAGTGATGAAGGCGTTGATGGGTAGTGACTAAATATTGACAGGCAAACTGTAGATTATTTGTTAATGTGGCTTCTGGAATTGTTTCGCCAATTTTTTGTGACCATCTGGTTTCTAATTTAGTTAAATCGTGTGGGCACTTTAATCTAAAGATCTGATAGAAGGCCAATATAGTTCCCGTTCCACTTCTGGTTTTCCCTAAAAATTCATTGGCGTTATCATTATATAGATCTACCAAAGGTTGTACCTGGGTCAGCCAATTCCTAATTTGAAGATATTTGAAAAAGCTCCTCCTAGGAATACCTTGATTCTCCAGATCAGTAAAGCTTTTGAGAAGTCCCCCCCGTGTACATATGTTTAACTAGAAAAATTCCTTGGTTGATCCAAATCTGACTCATATGGTCAGTAAGATCGTTCGGTAATTCATCGTTTTGCCAAATTGAGGTGTAACTATGGTAAACGGGGAGGGCTAGATGCTTGCGCATCTCCATCCAATTTTGAGAGTAGTTTTGAAGACTTTTAAGTCGTACTTTTTTGAAGAATGTCCGACTTCCAAATTTTTTTTCGTTCATAGTTCCCAGCCATGAGATGGCTAGTTCAATGGATGGTGCATAGCAGATATCCCAGGTAAGAAGTGCTTTTATTCGAATGGAGATTGCAGCCCAGTTGTACATTTGTATATCTGGTAGCGATAGCCCTCCCTTTGCCCATTGGTTACAAAGCTTCTGTCTAGCTCGACGTGGTAGTTTATGTGCCCATATAAATTCAGTAATAATAGTGTTAATTTTTTTTAAGTCAGCAGGAGATAGGTAAATCGGAAGCGCTCGGAAAATATATAAAAATTTAGGTAACATTGTTGTTGAAATAGTTTTATTTGGCCTATTCAGCCATAAAACATATACGTACCTTACAAAGTGTACAATAGAACAAGTTTAAAAATAGTTCAAATATAAATACAATACAAAATTTTGACAGTATAAAAATACAAATATAGCCTATTGTAGAAAATATAATCACCAGCACTATCTAGGATAAAAATTTAACAATTGCCAGATATTTAAGGCAGATACCTCTGAACATTCTTTTTAGTTTTCCAAGCACAATGCATGAAATTCACTATATTAACTATACACAGCAACTCTGTGGACATAAACAGCGATTTAAATTTTTCCAGGGAATTCGTAGCATTAACAAAGTTCGGAATATTCTGCAGCCATCTTACACGTGCATATTCCACATGTGAGCAGTGACAAAATAAGTGTACAGCATCATCTAATTCTTCATGTATACAATCACAAAGTAAATTGGAGCCTTTCAATTTATACCTAGGCCCAAGATACTGCAATGTAGGAAGTATACCTAGGCGAATACGAAGAAAGGAAGACATTAAAACGGTAGAATTGCATGTATGGAAATACTCTTCACAACACTCATAGGTATTTTTTAGAGCCAGGAGATTTCCTAAGGTAACTAGGCTAGCTGCCCTTTCAATATCACCCAATCTAGATACTTCCATTAATTTATTGCCCAATAATTTTTTGAACATATTTGGACTTAATTCCCTACTCAAAAAAGAGTCCCATACATCCAATTTAAACAGAAGATCAGACAAAATTATCATAGTACAATGCCCAGATCCATTCAGAGAATTCCACATTTCATGGAAGCATCGATTGGCAATCAAACTAGCCGTAGTGCAATACAGTTTTCTATAGAACATGATGTAGCGCAAGATAACCTTATGTTCCACTCCGAATAGTGCAAGCTCTAGTCGAATACCAGAGCAAGGAGCACTCCTTGGTAAAGAAAAACAGCCACGTAAAATCTCCCCTTCAAGTGACAGAAGATCACCCTGAGCTTTCAGACCCCAAATTTCAGATCCATATAACACTTTAGGTAAAATTTTTTGATTGTAAACCCTAAATAGAGCTTCAAAATTATTACCTCCGTATAACTTATTAAAGCGGATTAGGCCGTGTAACATGGCCTTACCCCTAGAGATTGTAGTTTTGATATGTTGTGACCAGCATAGAGTATTAACAAAGGTCACCCCCAGATATGTGTATTGCTTCACCACAGATAGAATATGCTGACCCATGGACCAAGTAAACTTAACCTTCCTCCTACTAAATTGCAATACTTGGGTTTTGTCAAAATTAACTATTAGTTTGTTTTTAATACAATACTCGTGTAACTTAGCCAATTTTCGTTGTAAACCGATCGCTGTTCTGTCCATGACAACAATGTCGTCAGCATAGGACATCATGTTGACCCGAGTACCTTTGACAAGAGGTGGAAAACTATGGACACTATCGAGGCAGGAGGGCAAGTCTGAGAGATAGAGATTAAACAACAGGGGTGCTAATACGCACCCCTGCTTCACACCCCTAGACGTGATAATCGCAGGTGAAAGATCACCATCCCTATTATACCTAACTCTTACCCAAGATCCATCATGAAGCTCTCTAATTAAATAAAGCAAGCCCGTATCTATACCAAGGGCTACCAACTTCCGCCATAATAATTCCCGATCGACATGATCAAAGGCGGCCCGGAAATCTACAAAACAGACCACAAAGCCAGTCTTAGTATATTTCCTGGCCATATAGTCAAGAGAAAAACACAGATCAGTTGTAGAGACCTTACTGCGGAAGCCACCCTGCGTGATGTCAAGTAAGTTATTCCCATCTACCCATGACTGAAGGTGATTTAACAATACCTTACAGAAAACTTTAGCCGCACCATCTTGGATGGTAATAAGCCTATAAGAGGCAGGGAGGCTCCTCTCCCCTTTCTTAAAGATGGGACATATGATTGAACCTTTCCAAGACGGGGGGACGTTTTTTGTCAAGAACAGCTGTTTATAAATGGGTGTCAAAAAGGTAGCCCAGAGTTCTTTATTAAGACCAAATATAGATGTAGGAAGTTTATCAGGGCCGCCAGCTCGAGAGGCATTAACTCCGTTGATGGCCTGCAGCACATCCGATTTCACTAAACTCAGATTGTTGCTGTGGGCAATAGCTTCAACAGGAGTAGTATTCAAATTAGGTAATGCCTCTTTCAATGTACCATCTAGATGCTCTAACAAGTACTCTATCCAGTCATTCAAGGGGATACTAAAAGCTACATCAGAATAGTCCGTGGATCTATATCCATGAGCTACCATGCTCCAAAATTCCAGGGAGTTACTTTTCCCCAACGCCTCCGTCAATTTATCCCATTGGGAGCGAATATGCCAATATTTTTTACAATTCAGCAGCCGCTTGTAGTCTTTTTTTAAGGTATTAATTTGAATTAATGGGTAGGGCACTAAACCCTGCACCTGTCTACATCTATTACGTAGCTTCCTCTTAGCCACTCTACAATCTTCGTCAAACCAAGGATTAAGTGAGCGAATGTTGGAGCCCGTTATTTTCTGAGACCGCGTGAGCTTTAGAGCAAGGTCCTCCATTGTTTTGCTATAAGTGGCAATCAGATCACCCTCATGAGCACCATCTGAATTCAAGATTAACTCCAGAAATGAACCGATAAACTCAGAGTTACACAAACCCCAATTTATAACATTCTTTTTCCTAATTCTGACTTCGAGTGCATCAGTTATCCTCCTTACGTACGGGAAAGACATCAAGATTTCTGTTTTTAATTGGGAGTGATCACTGTTTCCTGTAGGCACAACAGAAAAGGAACAGAATAAGTGCCAGTCCTCAACCCCCACAAATATATAATCAATAATGGATCTTTGTCTTCCCCTCATGAAAGTACACATAGCAGGACAGTCTAATGAGCTACGACCATTTAAGGCACATAGCCCCAACTCAGTAAAGGTATCTAATATCATGCGGCCTTTACGCGACACTTTCTTGCTGTTATAAGTAGGGCAAATCTTAAGATCAGCGATCAGACCATCATAAGGGCTCTCTGTCCTCGCCGGCCCTGGGTCTAACAGCCAAGTGTTAAGATCACCTGCCACAATAAAAGTATCCTGAGGATAATGCAACCGAAGTTCAGAAACAAAACACAAAGTACCATGGACAAAAGCATCGCCTTTATTTAATAAACTTGGATTAAAATAACAATTAAGAATAATGATATAACGAATTCCCATATTTGGAGCCATATGTCTTTTACAGCGAATACCAAGTACTTCATTTTGAAAATTCCATACATTGACAACTGACCAGTTTAATTTCAAGCTGACCAGGGTCAGCAAACCACCAGAGGGCCTCCCCCTAGTAGATGGAACAGCGTTCAGTGAGAATGTATTAAAGCCATTAAAAGTAGTCTCAGATACTAACCAGGATTCCTGAATTAGTATAACATCATTAACCTGCAATAACTCCTCCCATTCAGTGTCAATCCCTGGTGTATGGAGCCCAGCACAATTCCAACTTAGAAAACCTAAAGTTGCCTCCGACTTGGGGACTTCCCCATCCCATAAGATATCAGCCTGGTTAAGATGTCGCGTTAATGTCAAGATTGTAGCGGCCCCACAACTAGCATCATCCTGGGTATTTGGGTGTGCCAATGCTAAGAGTACAACTGACCCCCAGCTGGCCCTGATTTATTCTTAGTAAGTGGCGACTTCTTATTAGAACGACCCCTATCGTTTAAGTTCTTAGACCAAGGGGCATTATCGAAATAATAAGTCCCCATTGGCTTGCAGCACCCAGCACCAATTAAGTCATGACAGTTTGCAGCAGTACCTGACATTATTACACCATCTTTGGGTAAGTTTAGGGGGGCCACATTAGGGAGTGTTACCCGTTGTGTAGTCTGTTTGGGGCAGTAGTTCCCTGATCGAAGAGAAGATACAGGAGGGTCGGACGGGATATATTCCTGAGACCTCACGGCTGGTACAACTGGGGTTTGCTGGCTCTGTTGAACCACCTTCCAAGGCACAATATTGGATGTTTTATAGCCGGAGGCCGTTCTGCCCCCCATTTTACTTTCTTTTAAGAAGGTAATAGCTTTCGAAATCAGCTCCCTTCTATATGTTAAGTTTATCCCAAAATCTTCCAATAACTTTTTACAAGACAAAACCTTTTCATGGGCGGTTTGGGTAGACAGGGCAACAATAGTGGCTTCACCTCCCCGACAAGAAGGCTCAGGAATAAAGTCCACCCAGTCAATTTCTTGGCTGGTTAGGGCCCAATCCTGATTACCCTGGTTACATATACCCAAGATAGCACTCCTATTAAGACATACACGAAATCCAGACGTGTCAATCAGAGGTTGGTAAGGCAATAGTAGTATACAGAAGGCATCCCTTTCAGGGACAGAAAAACAGTCATGATTACCTTCGTGATCAGAGCAGCAGGCCTGCAATGTTAAGCCTCTAGGACGCTCAGGACTTACAATATCATTATTAACATTAATAGGCCTATTGGGAGATTCATAATTAAGGCCAACCTGCCTGTCTCTCAAACATTCAATAGAGTCTGTTACATTAATTCTTCTGTTACCTGGGATGATCAAGTTTAGGCCCTTCTGTCGACCTCTTTCAGTTTCCAGAGAGTTTGTAACATCCTTCCTACTCTTACCTGATACGGCAAGATGATTTTGCTCCTTATTAGGGGGCGTAAAAGCTGTGAAAACAAAAACACCAGTTACCGGTGGACCAGAAGGCGGCTGGTAAATTCCTTCATACTGAATTGATCTATCATCCCCCTGATGACACAACTGGGTACCGTCATATTGCGATGATCTACCAACCCCTTGGTGACACAACTGGGTCCTATCAAGGATATCGCGAGTCGCCTCAGAAGCCTGTACCCCTACCCCACTTTTCCTGGCCCTCTTGGCATTGTGATCATTTGAGCTCGTATGTGTAGCATGGGTAGAGATGTCGCGTGGCAAAGTGGCCTCAGCGACAATTGACCCTTGTGTTTGAACGGGGACGTATTCTATCAACGCATCAGCATATCTTTTCCTTGAGGCACGAGGCCCCTCATTGCTAGAAATCGTTTCCCCATTGAGATCTGTTAAGTCAACAGTGGCTGGTCTAGGATCATCAGTCTGTGTCCCTTCTGTAATACACATTTTTGGAGGAGGGTTCTTAGATATGATGTTTTTTTGAATCAGTTTAAGGGTTTGTAAACCCGTATCTTTAAGTGATTTTTGGGTACTTTTAACCTCATTTAGACCTATTGATAACCCCTCCAGTTTATCAACGATGTTAACAAGAGACTTATTCATCAGGGCAGCCTGTTTATTGGCTGCCACATGTTGGTCCAATAGGAGGCTTACCAAATATTCATGGCTTGCCAGATTTTTCTCCATAATTTTAGCCATGGACATTTCAAGTTTACCTGTCAACCCCCCTAGAAGAGCTGCCACATTCGGGGGCTGTTCAGTTGCAAGAACAACTGCCTGATCACGATGCGCTACAGACAGCGGGATCATACCCTGGCCATCAACTCCTTCTAGAGCTACTGCTGCATTCAAAAAGACATTGTCGTCATGGGCTGAAACTGCATTTTCCACCAGAGACTTATTACCTAAAGCCCCGTCAGATGACACCACTGAATTGGCTATAGCCACATTAATACAGGTGGTATCAGAGGTCCGTACAGTGGACCTCTTTCGGGCCGCAGATAGATCAACTAAAGAGCTATGAATACACACAGAATTTAGATCACTAGTAGACAGATGGCTAATATTGAGTGATACATTTATACTCTTATTAGCCGTCTGCAGATCAGTTGAAAAAGATGAAGAGTGTGCTACAGGTGAGTAAGATTCAAGGTATTGGGTGAGGGAACCTTGCCTCCAGCCGGATAAATCAACATCTCTTGTCAAAGATTTTCTGGGTTGTTTCCCCTCTTTTTTACTAACAGCAGTTTTCTTGGATCGAGTTACAATTTTGTCTGACATGGTGCACAGTTTTAGTGTGCCCACAGAAGAGAGGAAGTAATAGTACAGATCAAATGGACAGGTACCCGTCCCCGTAAGCAGAGAACTAAATGCCCAACTACAAACAAGATAGTCAGATCTTACTGACTATAATTAAGGGTAACTGTAGATATTAAAGTGAGCACATATTAGAAAGCTACAATCAGACAAACACATGTGTCAAAATCCAAAGTGATGAAGCAATACACAATCGGGGGGTGTAAGAGTGAAAAAAGAAACCAGCTGATGCCACTACTATCTCACTATACTGAAAGTGCAAAATAGGGGTTTAGAATATTTAAGGATATATTGCACGAAGGTGCTTTGAAATTTTTTAAAAATAATTACAGCACAAAAAGTGCAACAACTTATTACGTAGTAACGTTTAAGTTATAACTGAGGTAGTCTGGTAGTAGTTAAAGTGCTTGTGCCAATGGCGTCAGCGAAAGGTATCACAGAAGTTTAACAAAGTAGCAGTCATACAATATAATTTAAAGTGCCAGTGCCTATTACACCTCGGAAGGATACAACAAATGTTAACAAAATATCATTCCTCAGTATTGGCCAATTGCACCACAAAGGGTACAGCAGATATAAACAAGGAATCAGTCCTCAAAACTGACAGACACTGAGCTCTCCCAAATTTATTGACAACCAAGGTAGATTACTAATAATTAAAGTGCTAATGCCGAGTATACCACAAGAAAGTGTCACAGAATTAACAGAATATCAAATGACATATCCTGTAGCATAATTTACCACCAGGGTGCAATAAATATTAGCAAGGTATTGATCCCCAGCACAGGCAGACACTAGACTCTCCCAAGTATAGTTAATAACTGAGGTAGTTAAATGGTAATATAAAGTGCTAGTGTTTTAAGGTGCCACAGAAGATAACACAGGTTTAACAAGACAATATTCAGAAGAGTGCATTCTACAAAAGTAGATAAAGTGCTTGTGCCTATTATACTAAAGAGGGACAGCATACGTTAACAAAATGTCATTCCTCAATGCTGGCAATTACAATTTGCTGACATTCCAAGCATGTAAACAGGTATTTATCTATAAAAGATGGATAATCAGCTTACTTGTAAGGCGCAATGAATATTTATCAAAATACTAGAGGAAAAACAAGAAGCTAACACCTACTACATCACAAGAAAAATGCATTAAATGTATAACGATCGTATTCAAAATGCATTGTGCAAGAATATGCCCTAAGCAAAATAGTGTGTAAGGTATTGCATAACACTAAACCCTTTTATACCTATAACACCACAGAAGTTATATTAATCCTTTAAAGGACAGTTCAGAGTGTATCATCTAGCAACTAGTTACTAACTCACAATAAAGTGACTAAGTGTATAGTATATAAAATACAAGATAAAAAGATAGTGCTGGTGAAACAGTTATCAATGATCAACAATACGCATTTGACTTAAAACTCTGGCGTATTAACTATCAAAGTCAGTATAAAGCAGACCACAGAATAGCAAATCTCCTACTAAATTACATTGATCACAATCAATTATGTTCACAGTCAGTCACAGTCAACTTATGAACCATCAGCCACTTCCTAGCATTGCCTTCACAGGGTTTTTCTGCGTTGTTACTTAAAACAGTGGGTTGACTGGGGGAAAAAAGACCGACTGCTGGGGCACTAAAAAAGCAAAAAGTAATGGTGCACCGTCAGCCTTTCCTCCTCCACAGTCAACTAGATAAAAATAAACCAGCAGGCAGAAACAGCTCCAAGCACATTATCTTACTGAGCCATAATAATCATAGATGTTAAAGATATTAAGTAAATACTAATTTGGTGACCTACTGCTGGAGTACAAAAAAGAAAAAAAGGATGCACTCCGTCAGCCACCTATGATAGTAAAAACATGCTTACTGTAACGTAGTAATCTCAGATAATATATACAGATTTGGTGACCTACTGCTGGAGCACACAAAAAAGGAAGGGTGTACACCGTCAGCCACCTATGAAGTTGGAAACATTTACAATTCATACAATGGTAGGAAAGATAGGGATTAAGTCCCAAGTTCCCAATCCACTTCAAGTAACAAGGCGGCTCACATAAACTGAGTATGCCCTTCTTGATCCTTTTTTCCTCTATCAGCTGATATTACTAGGAGATTCAGAAAATATGCCCGTCAAGTTGGTAAACGTCACTGTCAAGCCGATGAGAAAACAGTACCTTCAGGTTGCTGTAAATTTGAGAGTATCAGATATGAACAGCCAACCACAGCCTAAGACAGCCCAAGACAGGGCACAAAAGACTCTGGCGTTGACTCAGGTGCTTGACTCCTTCACCGCTACGCTCACCGCTTCCCGCTCGACTGATTTTAAAGTGGTGTGATGATTGACGACGTCAACACGTCAGCACGCCGTTGAATCACAGCTGCCTCTACTCTGTTTTGCAAGGCACGCCGGGGGCTGTAGTCTGCAGACTCCTGCGGCCTCCTCTCAAATGCGTCACCACGGCACACAATGGCACTCCGACAGATACCCCCTTCACCTTGCAGGGGGGCCTCCAGCAAGGGCAGGGCTGGGTCGGGGCTGGGTCGGGGCTGTATCGGCTCCTTGCGTCCGCTCTGGAGACCACACCAAGCGAGAGGCAAGCGGCGGGCGACGCCGTCAGCAACGTCAGCAACCCCCAGCCCCCCACACCCCTAGGGGCCACCAGAGCCCTAGGAGCCTCCGAGCCCTAACGCCGCCCTCCAAGCAGGTGGCACTTGGCACTCGGCAGTCCCTCCGCAGAGAGAAAAGCAGGTAAGAGATTATACAGTCTCTGCTTAGAACTTGCTTGCTCCAATTCACCTCTTCGTTTCTTTCACCACCTGTAAGTGCATCGACAGCCCAAGACAGGGCACAAAAGACTCTGGCGTTGACTCAGGTGCTTGACTCCTTCACCGCTACGCTCACCGCTT
>JAUEJG010074222.1:0-10169 GCA_032274985.1 Desmognathus aureatus | reverse complement strand
GCATGTCTGGTGACATGGGCTTTTGTATTTTTTAAATTATAAGCCAAACTGTAGAGGGAGGTGATTTATGAAAATTTGTGTTTTCAGTTTTAAGGGCCACGAGTTGAGAAACAGCCTCTAAGCCAATCAGAAGGCTTAATTTTCCCTCCCAGCCAATCAGATGGCTGAATTCGTCTAGTCCCGCCTTCTCTCGCGTAACGTCCTCGCGAACTGAGAGTCGCGGTATTCGTGAATGGAACTGTAGCTTCGGACTGCGAGCCGAGACTCTGCACGCTTTTGGGCTAAAAAAAAAGCAGAAACATAAATAAAATCAACCAGACATAGGGGTAGTGAGAGGGGGTCTCGGGGATCAGTTTCAGCCATTTGGTGGGCAGAAACGAGGTGCCGTTAGGGGTAAACAAAAAAAGTGCGTCACGCCGCAACCGCAATATTGTCCCGTTGAAACCCGCGGGCCGTTCTCGGCCCGCAATACGAGGAACGTGCGTTCAGTTACCGAGTGCCGACGAAGCCTCCCGAGTCCTAACTTCGTCAGCCAATCAGAAGCGTCCATTTAGTTCTGAAAGCCGCCATCTTGTTTTCCTCAGTGCGATACCTCTAACCACGGCCCGCGATTGTGCAAAAAGAGGTTAAAATGTAAAACGTACGAAAATAAATGTGAGAAACCAAACACAGAGGGAGGGAGGGGGGGTCCAGGGGACTTGATGGAGGTACTTGGGAAGAGAAAACGAGGTGTAGAAATACGTAAACAATATAAAATGCGTCACTCCCCGAGACTAAAAAGTCGAGACTTCCGGGTTCTATCTCGGCCAGCCAATCAGAAGACGACCCGAGATTTCCGGGTTCTATCTCGGCCAGCCAATCAGAAGATTTCCGGGTCCTATCTCGGCCAGCCACCCGCGGGCCGTCCCAAAAAGGGCCCCAAAAAAAAAATTGGATAAAAAGTGTGAGAAACCAAACAAAGTGGGAGGGAGGAGGGATCCAGGGGACTTGATGGAGGTACTTGGGAAGAGAAAACGAGGTGTAGAAATACGTAAACAATATAAAATGCGTCACGTCCCAAGACTAAAAACCCGAGACTTCCGGGTTCTATCTCGGCCAGCCAATCAGAAAACGACCCGAGATTTCCAGGTTCTATCTCGGGCAGCCAATCAGAAGATTACCTGGTTCTATCTCGGACAGACACCCGAAAAACGCGCGAAAACAGGCTAAAAAAAAGGAAGAATATGAAGAGATAGAGAGGGGGCGGAAGGGACCTCAAGTAGGTACTACCATTTAGCACACAGGTGCTTCAAATAAATATATTTATTTCAATTATATATTTATTTCAATTACCACATTGCAATTACCACTGGAGGCATGCTGCGAAGCATCAGTGGAGAGAGGCAAGGTGAGTCAAAGAATGGTAAAAATTATTTATTGTTCACATACATCTCCTTCTCCTTCTCGGGCAAGGCAAGGACAGCAAGAACACCCCATCCGGGATGCCCGTTTCGCCCGAGGATACCCCTCTGCTGGATGGGCTCATCAGCAGCAACCCACCCATACCAGTCACCAAACATAAATGGTAGCCCAGCACAACCCCCAGCTTGGGATTGGCTAGGCTCTAAGCCAATCAGAGAGTGCCCTGTGCACACACCATCTCTAAGCACCTACCGCCCCTGGGAATAAACAATATGTGCACTTTAGCACCATGTGCCACCCTCCACCAGTCCCAGCCTCAGGGGCGGGTGCACAAAAAGGCAGAGTGGGAAAAAAGAAATTAATAAAGTTAGTCATAAATGAAATTAACAAAAACTGATGTAAGAAAAAGACAACTACAATACAATGAAACAGTTTAGTAGTGTCTTCCATACAGTGGCAAGTCAAAATGAAAAAGTACCCCACACCGGGGGGGACAGTCACATGTACGCCAAACCACACGGAATTCTTCCAATGAACAGATCTAAGGGCCCCACATGTGGGTTACACATAATAGCAATGCATAGGAACCTAACAATCCAGAGGAAAAAATGGAATGAACGTACAGAAAAAATAATTATGATCAGCACATAAACACGGAGAAAAGGTTAGTTGGTTAGATGTGGCTAGAGTATCTAAAACATACATGAAATTGTACATAAAAGAAAATATGGCAGTATTGTTATACCCACATCCCAATAAGCTTAAAATTTTTTTAGAGAAGACCACGAGGGGGCGCCGGGAAAATGGCGGACTAAACAACAGCTCCTCTCCCCCACGCCGTCTCATCGCCATGAAAAGCGGTTTTAAGATCCCAAGATCAACCGAAATCAGCGGAGGAGGACGCTGAACACCCAGGGAAGTTACAGGCCGAGTTTGAGGCGAGCGGATGCCGAAGTGAGGGAGCTGGACCGACGAGCGCGAGAGCCCCGGGCCGGGAGCGGTGATTGCATGGCGGCCGCCTGAGGGAAGGAGAGCGACGGGGGGACGGAAGGAACCCAGCACCCCCAAGGCAGGCAAGAAGCGTTGAGAGGTGCGGGGGCGAGCGCTCTCGGGAGCCCCGGGAGCTGAGTGGGGAATCGACGGGTGCCCTGCTCGCAACACCCCCCCCTCCTCCCCCCCCTGTCCGCGAAAGCCCGAAACGCGGCAAACGCCAGGGAACAGAAAACATGGCGGCCGCCACACAAGACAAATGAGACGCGGTAACCGCGTGATAGAGAACGCGGGACCGAGCGGTCTTCGGAACTGCTGAAGTAGAACCCCCCCTCCTGCGCACTGAGGATCAGAGGCACAGCCACGTGAGGGTTAGCTACAATGGGACACTGCTAGCATCCTCAAAGGCAAGTGGCACATGATAAACTCACAACGGGGTGCACGGGGCTGAGCGCATCGGGTGACCGGCAGAGCAAAAGCACGGGGTGGAAGCCCCAAAGCAGCCCACACTCCCCACCGAGAACCCGAAGCGTAAGCGAGGCAGAGGGGGTCGCAAACGACACCAAGAGGAAAAACGGCGGCAGTATTCCCGGTCAGTAAAAGTCTACACACCCACGGCCCTGCGGGTGGAAGGATAATGCCAACACACTGAACTAAACTGAAAGAAGCGAGCAAACAATTCTAAGCTGGTCAGACAGTGGAGCAAAGAGACGAGCCTAGAAGTAAGTGAACAACACTGTGGACACTTTCCCCCACCCCTAAGTATGCCCCTGCACATTTATTGAGCAGCACGAGTGAAAGAAAGTGGGATACGGTGTGACATTTCATGTTCAGCGCAGCTAGCCTAGCACCTACGTTTACTGAATGCCACGACTAGTTAAAAGAAAGAGCGCTGCGAAACCCTCTCTTAAGTCTCCGCACCACTCAGCGCTGGTGGAAAGACGACTAGAGGATCTTACATTAGGCACCAAGATGACTTCGAAGTCATCCCCGGATGATGAATGGGAAGGCCCATTAACGAAGAGAGACATTGGAATGCTGAACAAAAATATTCTAGCACTGAAAGACGATTTTACATGCCTGCTGCGAACCGAAATGGCGGCGCTACGGGAAGAACTTCACTCAGAACTAAAACAAGTAAGGGAGACGGTAACCGCAGTGGAATCCAGACTGGAGCGAGTCGAATCAGAACAGGCTAATTGTGCAACAGAAAGAGGGGTAGACAAAGAAGCGATGCAGAGGATGCAGAGCTCGCTGACCGCACTTGAACTGAAGTGTGAGGACCTAGAAAATCGCTCTAGGCGCTATAACATACGCATTAAAGATCTGCGTGAAGGGGCAGAGGGGGAAAATATACGGGAAGCTGTTAAGGAACTGCTGGATACAATGGGCTGTGCTGACATGAGAGACGACTTCCACCTAGACCTGGCGCATAGAGTCTGGACGCCAGCACAAGGGAGAGGAGGTCGGCCCAGAGACATCCTACTCAAACCACACGAATATAAGCATAAGGAGCAATTCCTGCAAGCAGCGCGAAAACAGACATCCTGGGAATGGCGAGGCTCGAAAGTGTCAATTTTTCAGGATGTGGCGCCGGCAACCTTGGCCAGAAGAAGAGACTGGAAACCCATAACAGAGGAGCTGAGGAAGGCAAAAATAAAATACAGGTGGCTGCATCCATTTGGACTGACATTCGATAACTACACTGTCCGCTCCTTTGAGGAAGGAATAAATGCAATAAAAGAGAAGTTGGACATAGAGGTGGACAAAAGACAACCACTGGAGGCAAGAGCAGGAAGAGAAGGAAGGGATGGAGCGAGGAGAGGAAGACGCTCCAGATCTCGAGATAGGCCAGAGCAGCAAGAGGAGGAAGCGTAATAAAGAAGCAAATGCTCGATATTACATGAACGCAATGGCTAGGGGACGCTATGCGGTCACACACCTAGAAGCTACCTATGGGAAACGACGGAAGAAGAAACAGAATGATGGAATAGAAGGGCCTGGCAAAATTAGGCCTGGGTTCGTGGACAATGAGAGCCTAATTGCAGCCATATCCTTTGGAACTAATGTTTGATATATGTTTTATTGGTTAATGTGGCCCATGTGTTTTAAAGGGCGGAAGGGATAATCTTAAAGCAATATCGATGTAAAAGAGGTGAGACGGGGAAAGGGGAGATGGTGGATCTCCAAAGTTACCTGTGAGGATAGCCAAGTGCCTACTTTCATTGTGAAAGCTAGGGTCCCTCAACAGGGTTTGTTAGTTAATTGTTATTGTTATTTAATTGTTGTTTTTTGTTGGAGAGAAAGAGGTAGAAGTGAGAGAGTGGTGGATGGTGAGGTGTGAATAGAGGTGTGAAGGCTATAAAGTGTTTTTTAATTGAGAGTGGTGAAGGAGCAAAAAGATGCGACTCCTTACGTATAATGTGAGGGGGCTTAACAACCCGGTTCGTCGAAAACTATTGTTGACTCACCTAAATGCAAAAGTGGAAAAAGTGGTTTTTTTGCAGGAAACCCACCTGAATGGACAAGATGTGCACAGATTAAAAAGCCCTAAATATCCTATGCAGTTTCACTCGCAGGCTAGAAAGAAGAAGGGAGGTGTGGCTATTTTAATTCACAAATCCATAGATTTCTGTATGGCTGACTGTTTGAAGGATGCAGATGGAAGGTATATCATGGTGAGAGGTACGCTGGATGGCATGCTAGTTACACTGGCTTCAGTATATGTGCCAAATGTGGGGCAGAACAAATTTATTCACGAATTTTTGTTGGAACTCGCACAGTTCGCACGTGGAGAGGTAATCGTAGCAGGAGACTGGAATATTGTTCATGATCCCAAATTGGATAGATCAGGGAACACCATACACAATACAGCAGCCCTTTCCAAGCTAGTCAAAACTTGCTTCTCAAACCTGGGGCTAATAGATGTGTGGAGAGAAAAACACCCCGCGTTCAGAGATTACACGTGTCAGTCAGTTGCACATAAAACCTACTCACGCATCGATGCAATCTACATGTCTTCAAATCTGACACAAGCTGTGCAAGATACAGCTATTGAAGTTGGGGTGCTATCAGACCACTCACCATTATTTGTAGATATGCGAGAGTTTTGGACAGCAAGGGGGGGAGAGGAGAGAACGTGGCGCTTTGACACACTGCTACTCAATGATCCAAAAGCAGAAACAGAGCTGGCGGAGGCGATTCAGTCGTACTTCGCACTCAATGATACAGAGGACCTAGCCATACAGACAATATGGGATGCATTTAAAGCGGTGGCCAGAGGGGAATGCATAGGGATAGGCGCAAGGCTAAAAAAGAGGCGAGAAGCTGCGGAACTAGAGCTGAAGAATGAGATAAATGAGTTGCAGAGACAACACAAAGGGAACCCATCACGCCCTGTTTACCGTAAATTAACTCATGCGAGGGGGCAACTGAAGGCTTTACTTACCGCTAAAACTGAGAGGGCACTCCTCTATATTAAGCAAGGCTATTACGAGGGTAGCAATAAAGCGGGGAAGTTGCTAGCGCATGCGATTAAAACAAAACAGACTAAGAGTAAAATAGAGAAGGTCAAAACACAGAGTGGTGAAGAGGTTAATAGCGACAAAGGAAAGAGGGAGGAATTTGTACGATTTTTTGAAGAACTCTATAGAGGGGAAGACAGGTCGGAGGCCACACAGAGGGACTATCTAGCTGAGATGAGCCTACCTCAACTTAGTGAGAGTCAGAGAAAGGCAATGGAAGGAGAAATTCAAGAAACTGAAATAAGAGATGCAATCAGGGACTTAAAGGCACACAAAAGCCCAGGACCGGATGGGCTAACAGCCTCATTTTATAAGAACTATGCTACCGTTTTGATTCCATACTTACAAAGATTGTTTAATAACATGAGGCAGACAGGGCGAATCGCACCCTCGATGGCGGAGGCAAGAATATCATTGATTCCGAAACCTGGGAAAGATGCCACGGAGTGTGCATCCTACCGACCTATTTCGCTCTTAAATATCGATATTAAGCTGTTTACGAAGATCCTAGCTAGACGCATGGAAACATCCATGCCCACCCTAATAGACCCGGACCAGGTAGGGTTTATAAAAGCTAGAAATGCCTTTGACAATACTCGACGCATAGCCTTACTCACAGATATATTGCGCAACTCGGGGAAACCAGGTCTCCTTTTAGCAATCGACGCTGAGAAAGCGTTCGACCGAGTTGATTGGGTCTTTCTGGAACAAGTGCTGGTGAAGTTTGGCTTTGGGCCGTGTATGCGGAAAATGATCCTGGCCAGTTATAAAAATCCCGAGGCAAGAGTGGTGGTGAATGGGGGGACCTCCAGACCCTTCAAAATATTGAGAGGCACAAGACAAGGATGCCCACTTTCGCCGCTACTCTTCGCCCTTTATATGGAACCCCTGGCTCAAGCTATTAGAATAAATAAAAAAATAAAAGGTGTACAATCAGGCCCTGATAACTTTAAGATCACGCTCTTTGCAGACGATGTAATATTATCGCTGGAGAATCCTCTCCAATCGCTGCAAGAAGTAGAAAAGGAACTGGGAAGATTTGGGGAGGTTTCTGGCTTCAAAGCTAATATGGACAAATCGGAAATACTTAATATCTCAATGCCCCCGGAGATGTGCATGAGCTTGAAAGCGATTTCTAACTTTAAATGGGCACACGCTAAGATAAAATATCTAGGCATTCAAATCACGGCTAACTCTAGGGATCTGTACAGATGCAACTACCCAAAGCTGTTCGATGAGATCAATAAAGAGCTCCATAGATGGTCACGCACTCATGTATCCTGGATAGGAAGGCTGAATGCGGTCAAGATGGGCACACTACCAAAATTGCTTTATGCATTTCAGACGGTGCCATGTAAAGTACCTAAACCTGATCTGGTGGCACTGCAAAAGAGAATCATGGTATTCATCTGGGGAAAAAAACACCCGAGAATCGCGAAAGCAATGATGCTCAAAACTAAAGAAGAAGGAGGCCTGGGATGTCCTGATATCCTAAGATACTATTATGCAACTAACCTAAGAATGATGAGGGAATGGCTCCTGATAGACACAGAAAAGAGTTGGGTCTTCCTGGAGCAGGACGGGCTGAGGGCGGACATATGGGCGCAACCTTGGTTGAGGAGCAATATGCGAACTAGGAGAATAGGAGAATCCACCTCAGCAGGGGCAATTTTAGAAGCCTGGGAAGCGACAAATGAAAAGTGCGGGTTAACGACCTTCCCATCGCCCTTCACCCCCATACATAGCAACCCAGAATTCCTGCCTGCATGGGGTTCACCAACATTTACCAGACTCAAAGACAGAAGGTGTACAACGGTGGGGGATATGTTTGAGGAGGGGCGCCCCAAATCCTTTACAACATGTCAGGTGCAATACGGGCTAGCAACAACAGATAGGTTTGCCTACAGTCAACTGCGACACTATATACTCCAGAGAGAGATACAAAGGGGGGCTACTAGAGAGCTCACAAAATTTGAAACTTTGCTGTGTACACAGGACGGAGAGACAAAACTAATCTCAAAGATCTACAGGCTCCTAGAAGGTTTGCATGCAAGGTTGAATGTGGAACCTAGAGAAAGGTGGGGTAAGGAGCTGGGCAGCGAGATAGACGAGGATGAGTGGATACGACATTGGAGGACAGTACACAGGGTATGTAAATCACTCCCAGCGAAGGAATCTATGTGGAAGGTCCTAATGAGATGGTATTTAACCCCGAAGCACCTACACACTATTGGAGTAAGAGAAACTGATAGATGTTGGAGGGGATGTGGAGAGGAGGGGAATTTGCTTCATATGATGTGGAAGTGTCCAAAACTGCAAGGCTTTTGGAATGAGGTGACTGGGGTGGTGGGCGAAATTACACACTCGACTCCTTTGAAGGATCCCAGAGAGACCATTTTGGGAATGCAGATAAGCGAAAGTGAGGGAGTGGGGGAGCCCCCTCGAGCCCTGCAGATGACCCTTTTTATAGCAGCGAAACAAGTTATCGCAGCCAAATGGAAGGCGGCTGAGATCCCCAACATACATGACTGGTGGGGTAAAATTTGGTTCCTCCTGGCAATGGATAAGATAGGTCATGGTGTAGAAGGGAAAATCCAAAGTTTCCATAAGAAATGGGCCTTAGTGTACGATTACCTTGAGAACAAAAAATTTCAGGTCAGGTGTCCTCTGAGTTATAGAGCTCTAGACCTTGAGAAAGTCTGAGGAACTAATGCAAGGATGGGCGGCGGAAGGGAGACAGTTGGGTATGTGCCCCATGATATGTTCTGGAGACCGGAGAGATAACAAGTCTGTCAAGCACTATTCGCGGGTTATATGACAGATAGGCTGTGATCAAACTCAATGTTACCATGTGACCGCCCAGATACACGCTATTGCTATTCATTGGCCTGGCTGTCATATATGGTGTAAAACAGACACGTCAGAGATGCAAATGATAAGACTTAGCCTTCCAGTACTCGCGAGGCGAGCGGAGAGCTAAAAGCTATGGTATTTGATAATGTAATAAAGATTTCAAGTATGGATCTGAGCGGTAGAAGAAGATAGCTACTATGACTTTTTGTTCACACCCACCATCAAGGGGTAGATGTATGAATATGTTTGTAATAAGTTTGTTTGAAAATGATATGGGTAATGTTGGTATGTTGTAATGTATTTTGAATGTTTGTTATTTGTGATTTATTTAATAAAACACAAGTTATATAAAAATAAAAAATTTAGAAAAAAATTGGGGAAAAATGGACACCAACCACAAAAAACATATATCAAAGGAAAGAGTACAACCCAGTCTTAATATTAATGCCATCCGGGGACAAGGTGCCAAAGTCATGAATGGCCCGTGCTTCAGCACGCAACAGGGACAGCCTTCTGTCACCCCCTCTGAGGGGAATCTGAACCTGCAGCATACACCAGTAACGGAGCAAAGACTGCTGACCTTGATGGTACTTCGAAAAATGCACCGCCATAGGGTACGCCCCATCACCCTTATTGATGGCACGGCGATGCTCCTGGATACGTAAATAAACAGGGCGAGTGCTGCACCCAATGTATCTTTTGAAGCAGGTACATTCAAGAATATAGACAACAAAGTCTGATTTACAAGATAGAGGTTGCCGGATCAAAAATTGACACTGTGTCCGCTGATTCACGAATTGCTCAACCCTGTACACCATTTTAGTGCAAGCAGTGCACTTACCACAGGACTGAAACCCAATTGGGTCAGAGGGGCCATTCAAAACCTCAGCCTCACGGTCCACAAAGTGAGAGGGGACTAAAGCATCTCTGATGTTAGGAGCCCTGTTAAAAGAAAAGGAAGGTTGTTTGTCCAAAATTCCAGACAGAACCGAATCTGCTTGGATAAGAGGCCAGTGTTGAACAAAAATCTGACAAATACGTCTAGTCTCAACACAGGTCGGAAGAATCATACGGGGAACGGCTTATTATATAGTGGCGATCCCTCCAGGCGTGCGTCAAAGCACCAGACCACGATCTCTCTGAGACTGTGCGTCTTCAAGCCACGGACTGCTACTGAGGCAACATTCCTCTAGTTGAGGTCTGGTGAGGTGACAAGTGTCAGCCTCTATACAAGCGCATGGGCTTACTGTGGACCACGGTCACTATGTGGAGTGCGCCGTGGAGTAGTGGACCACTGCCAGGGTCTCCCGGCAGGAGGCTTGGTGAGGGACAATGCAGTCAGCATCTGTCCGGTCACTTATAGTCGCATATAATTGATATCCCTCGGCACGATGCCGCGGG